>BSBK01007984.1:2500-167500 GCA_027943335.1 Chamaecyparis obtusa | reverse complement strand
TCCCTCTCAATTATTCTAACAATTGGTATCAGAGCGTACTGGTTTCTTTGACAGAAGTTTTAAGGACTTAAGCAGAAAGATTACAAGATGTATAAGAGGGAAGTATCGAAGCTGAACAAGGATAAATTTTCTACATGGAAAATTCAGATGAGACTTCACATATCTAGAATTGGAGATTCTGCATTATACTTACTGGACAATGGATACATTCAACCACCGACTAGACCTTTGACTCTTGATCAATTGAAAGATCGACATGAACACAACATGACTATGATAGAGATTGCTTCAGCTCTATCTGATGCTGAATTTGAGGATGTCAAAGATTTCACTACAACAAAGGAGATGTGGGATAAAATTTCCCTAGTACATGGTGGTGATGCAAATGTGATGAGAGCCAAAGTTAAAATCTTGAGAGGTAGATTTGATGATATGAAAATGAAGGAAGGAGAAAACATAGTATAATACTCAAACCAAATTAAAGAGGTTGTCAATGCTATTCATGGAGTTGGTGGTATCATTGAGGAGGATATTGTGGTAAGTAAAATTTTGAGAGCACTTTTGCCTATCTATGCAATCAGAATATCTGTAATTCATGAAATGAGGTCTGCACCTAATAGCACACTTACTCTTGATAGTCTGATTGGAAAGTTAACCACTTTTGAGCTAAACAATTATGATAACAGTGTTGTACCAACTGTTGAGTCTATTTTTATGTCTTCTCTTAAGATTGGTAAATCTAGTAGTAAGAACAATATAAGGAATGGAAGTGATAGCAATACCGATGATGAGCTTGATGAACTAGAAGCACTAATGGCCCGGAGACTATAAAAATGTGAAGGAAGGTACAAGGGTAAATTACCTTTAGCTTGTTTTAATTACAAAGAAGTTGGTCATATTGCTACTAGATGCCTGAATAGGAAAGATGATGAGAATGATAGAGACATATCCAAAGGTGGAAGCTATGGTAGAAGATACAACAGAGATAATCAATAGTACAACAAAGACAATTGAGATCATAAAGATAAAGGTAAAAAGGTATGTTACATTGCTGAAGACAATGACATCGACATCGACACAGATGAAGACACTGAGGTGGTGTTTGTTGAAATGAAAGATGATTCAGAGGAAGAGGAAAGGTGTGTAGAAACAACACTCATTTCTAAAGTTAGTAAAAATGATACTTGGATCATTGATAGTTGCTATACACATCACATGACTGGTGATGAAGATAAGTTTGATCATCTTGAGAATTATAATGGAGGATCAGTAAAAATGGGTAATGACACACCTTGCATGCTTAAAAGAAAAGGATCTTTATTGATAAATGATAAAATAAGATGTGATAATGCTTATTGGGTAAAATAATTGAATTAGAATTTGCTAAGTGTAGCATAGCTTAACAACTCAGGTCACCGAGTGGCATTTGAAAGAAAGAAGGTGAGAATCTATGATGAAAGTGGAAAGCTTGTATGAACAAGAGGACAATCAAAAGGTAACTTATTTTATCTTGACAATGTCGAGACTTCTTGTTTACTGGTGAAAAATGAGGATGCATGGTTATTGCATAATAGGTTATGTCACGAAATTTTGATAACATGATTAAGATCAGTAGGAAAAGAAAATTTAGGGGAATGCCTAGCCTAACTAAACCTGATCATGTCATGTGCCATCAATGTCAGAAAGGGAAGATGATAAAATCTAGTTTTAAAAGTAAAGACTATTCAACAAAAAGAATCTTGGAGTTAGTTTATGTAATGCCTTAAAAACTAGAACAGAAAAACACACCAACAAAAAAACTTTTTTTTCTTGTTTTAAAGTGCATATAATATATTTATTTTGAAAAATTGAACTTTTATTTAATGCTGCAATTTTATCAATTTCTCTCTTTTTTTTTAAACATAAACTCAAGACAATATAGTAACAACTTAAAACATCTCAGAATAATATATTTATTTATAGGAAATTCTGTCTTTTCTTTTGAAGTAAAAAAAAACTAGCAACACATTTGCATTTGAAGATTAAAATATAGCTCAACCTATTACATCAAATTCATATATTTACATTGACATTCATATCACTTCTAATGCCAACTTAAAACATTGGATACATATTTTACCAAAGGGTTTTACAATGACAAATTATATACAATTAAATCACATTCTTCACCCAATAATTTACATAGCTTTCTCATGCACATAATAACTTGAAAAATTCTTCAACTCAAACTTCTTGCAAACCTGCAACAAAATAAACATATCTTACATGACCATGGAGGCTCACCTCCTAGCCAAGGCCATTACATGGCCACCTTTGAGCTAGGGGAAATAAGGTAGGATAGGAAACAAACTTACTCAAACACACAAAACTTAAACATGTACAACATAAGTTTTTACAACATAACTCCCATTCCAAAGGTTTGCACAAAGGATTACATATAATCTTTCAATGGGTGAAGGTGGAAACAATCTTTGGAGAGGCCATACTCAAAACAACAAGTCCTCTTACAAAACATGCCATCTTAAGGCTTCACTCAACAAAATTGCTCATCTCATAAAGCATAAAAAAACTTCCCTTATGACCCCCAATTTGCAACACAAGTAGGCTTCATGGATGCTCATACATCCATGCTCTACACAATAGATTTTTCCAACTAATCTCTTCACCCCAAGACTCTCAAATCCTCCCAAGGATGAGTGTAGTCTTGCACTCCCAAAAATATTCATAAACAAAATAAAGAAAAGCAAGATAAGAACTCCATAAGACAACCTTTGAAAATCAACACAATACACATATAACATGAATTATACAACTAAAAAAATTCACAAGACAAGGTTTTCATTTCATGATAATTGCACCAAACTTTCCACCAAGAAACTAAGGCAATAACAATTTGATGATGAGCTCAATTTTCCCTTCCTAGCTTTTTTCCTTCTCTCAAATCCAAGCCCCCTTTCTCCTTCCTTTCCAAGCCTCTAGTTACTCCTGAGATCTATTCTCCTCAAACCAAAATGCAAGTAGTGAAGTGTTTCTCTCTCTAGTATCATTTTCCTATTAGAAAAACATTCTTTCCTCTCTACCCTCATCCCAAGGTGAAGTAGATGTCTTGGTTCTAGTTTTCTTTCCACATGTCCCTAACTAAGGAATGGAAGGATAATCAAGACATGGGGAAAAGAACTAACCTTGAAAGCATACCCAATTTCATCACTCTCAAAGAAGGCTCTTTTTGAGAGGCCATTTGGAAGCTTTGGAGGATGAAAAAGGTAAAAAATTATGCCCAAACTAATGTATATGCCTTGGAGTACCTAAAACTAACCCTAACTGCTCCCTAGGGTTCAATTTAACCCTTTAAAAACTCATGTGAAGTTAACTCACAAAAATGGGAAGTGATGTGACTCAAGCATTGGTTCCCTAACCCACTAACTAAACCTACGGACTCACAAGGTGACCTAAGGGTGAGGTAAGGTCAAACATTCCACTTAGGCATGCCAACACATAGCACTAGTGTCAAGTGACACAACATAGAAAGTACACATCACACCACTTAATTTTACACATGGCATGCCAAATGGATAAACATATATACATTTACACACATATTTTGCATCCAATTATGCACCTTAAGATACTTACAAATTACATTCACTCAACATCATGTTTACGAATTAAAAACACATAACAACAAGGTCGTTCTCTTCATAAAGTCAACCTTGGCCTTTACTATTTTCACATTGATCCATCCTTGTTTACTTGTATTCAAAACCATGGTCATAATCCTACACACTTGATTCGGATATCAGTACCACATGAAATCATCACATATATAATCATATCGAAAGAGAAACATGATCCATAATAACATTCAAATATGAGTACATTGATAAAGTGCATTTCATGATTTCAACATAGACATAACCATATTGTATCCTATTTCTATAAGCATCTTAAGTAAGTTTAGTTTCACTTAAACAAGTAACCCTTAGTGAAATGCATAAATAATTCATTAGGAAATCAACATCATAACTATCTCAATTCCTATTCCATAAGATAACATAAATCAAAATGTAGAATTTAGAATTCAATTATCTATTTATATCATAAAGTTAGGATGAATCTAACATAAGCATATAAGGGTATGTCTAACATCATCATCCATATAAACATGTAAAATCATCACATAATGTCTAATGATAAGAAGTCATAATCAAAATAGGTCTAATATCATCATAATAGTGTATCATCTAGATAGTCCATGTGTGAAAACACTAGTCGAGCTAAGATGGGTTGGGGTAGGACCTCACATCCTCCCCCCTAGGCATGAACTTCCTCTTGGAGTTCATCGAAATAGATGGGGATACTGATCTCTCCAAGCATGGCATAATATATACTAATAGAGTTTGAAGATGAGAAGAGGCCTATACTCCTTTATTAAAATTTAATTAAAAGGAACTCCAATGTTTATATAAATAATTCATTAATTTTCCAAGAGTACTAAAGATTTCAACATAATTCTAGGTTGAGTTGTAATGTTGTTTTTACGTTGGCCAGTATACTGGCCACATATATTGGCCTCATAAAAATAACATTATCAAGTTTTAAATTAATGAACTAGTTTTTAACTAAAACTTAAATTAAACTTTATTTCATATTAATCTTAATTCAATTACTTTGTAACACTATTGTAATACCCTGAAATACTAGGGTTAGAGAACTATTAGGGGTAGAAGGCGTTAATAAATGTCAGATTTAAAATATATTGAATGTACCCCTTGATTTAAAATATATTTTTATTTAAAATTCATTAAACATTATTATTGTTCTCACTAGGGTTTTAAATTAATAAATACTAAAATTTCTATTAAGAAGTTATCATTACAAAAATATTAGGGCAATGAATTCTCCTAATTCCCTACTAGGGATTTTAATGAATAAACTAATTCACCATTAATCCAATTATTAAAAGAAGATAAAAAGGTCAATAATATAATAATAATAACCATTTAATTTCTCAAAACTTTAATAAGACATTGGATAAATCTAAATAATATTAAATTTATTAATTCTTAAATCTCAAATCTCAAAATAATAATAAAATAATATAAAGGTTCATTAAATAAGAAATGACAACATTTACAACTTTAAATAATTTTAAAATTGCATCTAATAACAAATATCAAGAAAAGAAACTCACTCAATAATTAAAAATCACCATTACATAATTCTAAAAGAAAATTAAATAAAATATTAATTAAATCAATAAATACAAAATTTTCTCTAATTAAAATAAATGACCAAAAGAATAAATAAATCACTTAACTTTAAAAAAAAATAAAAATCAAATCTTATTAAAAGGCAAAAGCAATGTTTTAAAAAAAAAGGAAAAATCATTTTCCCACAAAAGACATCTTATAATCCCACTAAAAAAGTATTATTAAAATAACATTTATGGGACAAAAGACATTTTAAATTTTAAAATTTAATCAAATGGCCAAGGGATGACCAAAAAGGTCCAACCCTAACCCTAATAAACTAATTAATAAAAGCCAATAATAAGGTCATTCCATTAATAATAATTAATTATTAACCCATATCCATAATAAGGTATTAAAAAAATATATATTATTTTATATACCACAAGCCTCAACTAATGCAAAAATAATGTGTAAATTTAATTTAGACAATTAATTTAATTACATCAAGAGGTGTAAAGCTACAGTGGCATCAAACCCCCTTATAGAAGGTCATCCAAAAAAATGGTCTAATTTTAAAGAAACTGTTTGTGTTCCACTGCCACTCGAAAATCTAGAAATGTAAAAAACTGGGAAACCACTAAATGTGGTTAGTTACATTTATGCATTTATGCTAGCAAGAAAACTGTTAATGCAGATGGAATTGAAACGTTGTTAATATTTATTCTCTAAAATGACTTGCTCCAAATCATGCAGGCAGTTGAACCATTTAAGCATTTGCAATTCGGAGCAGACATTTCATTTTGATCAAGTATACTACCTTCCTAAATGCAGTTACTGTAGCTACATAATAAGAAAAGTTGCATTTTTCTATCGATATAAATCAAATGTTTCTTTTATACCGTGTCTCTAAATCTTGTGTTTACATGGTTGTATAACAATGAATGAGAGCTTATAGAAGTCACAAGTAATAGGCTTCCTGCAGATGCACATAAAAATGACAGGATTGAAGGAGGAGAAGACGCGAAGGATTTTGAGGTACATGTTTATATTAAATCTGATCATATACACTTTTAAGAAAGAAATACATGATTAAATGGCAGTCCTAAATAAATTTTCTGATTACGTATATGTAGCTATGGAAACCAATGAGAATATACAGGTGGAATATGGTGATATACAACAATATTTTCATGAAGTTCCCCTCCAAGCTATGGCCAAAGGACCCAACACTGAGTTCTTCATGCATACCCTGATATAGTATTTTTTATTATATTTTTTCTAATTATTTATTGTTATAATCAAGATTTATTTTGATGTACATTTTAGCTATAGATTATTTTATGGGTGAATTTATTTTGTGCATGCAAATTATTAGTGCAAGAGGAGGAATCTATACTAATTTTCTTTAACTTCTATGTATTCTATTTGCATGAAGTTCACTTTTACCAAAATTTGACAGAAGTGATTGATATGTTTGGTAATTATATTTTTGGCTATCAATAGAAAAATGGTTTATTTATGATTTGTATGCAAAAAAAAGAAAAAAATATGGAAATGTTCCATATATCTAGATTTTAATTTTTCATTTGTTGATTCATTTACATTCTATAAGGAAAAATAGAATAGAAAAGAGTAGAAATGTTGCTTCCATACCAAAATTTTACTAGGAATATAATATGATTTACATGCAAACAAAAAAAATAGAAAGGTTGGGGAACACCCCACAATGCAACAGTAAGTTGCGAGCCTCTCATTTTGGCTATCTTGGGTTCAAGTCTTCTTGAGCCCGATGTTGATCTTGGCTTTGGCCTATTACCCATAAAAAAAAATAAAAATAGAAAGGTTTTATTTATATCTAGAATGTAAAATAGTTTGAAACTAAGATATTAAAATTAGTTGGCAAGATTTTTTTAATTTTTTTATTGCAAATAAGTTAGAGGAGTGCATAAATATTTAAATATATTATTATTTATATTTCTAATATAAGAAATCATTAGCTTAAAAATAGAAAATCAATGAAAAATAATAATTGTTCCCAAAAATGCTAAGTTGGCAAGAGGTTTTATATTTATTACAAATAAAATAGAAATGTGCATAAATATTTAAATATATTTTTGGTTAAGTTTCTAATATAAGAAATCATTTTTTTCAAAATGTAAAATCAAATGAAAGAGAGATTTTTTTAACTAAGATGCTATAATTAGTTGCCAAGATTTAAGATAAAAGGATGTATTAATATTTAAACATATTCTTGTTTAAGTTGCTAATATAGTAAATCATTATATTCATAATAATTTTTCATTCCCTAATGTAATGCCCCACCAAGGAACCCAAGAGAGATTAACCTAAAACATGCTACTAAGTTTGGTGAATAATTTTTTTTTCTAAAGTTAACATACAAGATAAACATCAGTGCGGAAGCAATTACCATTTACTCACATTAATACAACAACCATCACAGATTACAAAACTCAAGGGTCCCATGATGTAGAATTACTTAAGAACATAACACAACTAAAATAACATCAACAAAAGATTCCTTAACATAACTATTTTTTAAATTTTTTTTTAAAGGCAAAAGTGGACAAGCCACTAAATATATATTAATAATAAACTGATTCAAAAAAGCTCAACCAGGAAAGAACCAGCAAAAAAAATTGGAATCGTCGCTTATATACATATTTATAGATAGTTTTTTGTCGATATTTACAACTAGAATTATATCGACAAAATTAACTCATATATCCAAAATGCTCCCAACACTTTGTAAAACTATATCAGAATGAGGTAAATCAAAAAAGCACCTCAAAATGTTACAAAGAAGGAGATGCTCAATCCAAAAAAGACCTAAATACAAACACCCTAAAAAATATCATTCTTCCATATCCACACAATCATCTAATTTGTCTCTAGATCCACTTTCAAATTCTTCCCACTCCGACCCAGCAACATTTTCCATTTGAACTTGACAAGCAGCAACATGTAAACCAGCCCTATCTGTCTCATTAAAGACTCTTGCAGACTCCTCTGCCACAGCATCTGTAATTACATTAAGAACCCGCGGACCACACTCCCCTCTTTGTTGCATTGAAAAATTACCATGAGCTCGCACCCGAGCATTAGCTAAGCCAGCCTCCTTGGAAATGACAGAATAACTAGATGAAGATGGCTGTTGAGAGATGTGGTCACTGTAATTATTATTGGAAAAAGTTAGCAAGTCAAGCAGGGCATACCTTGTTCTTTCCACCTTCTCCTCAAGTTGGAAACCCATCACACGAGAAGATACCCCCAACCAGTGCACTACCAGCCCATAAATCATAACTCTGCATAGCTTTTTTCAGTTTGTTCTCATTCCAATAAATCTCCCTCACACATTTCCTCCAAGACAACATCATCAATATGCAGAGGCAATAAGTCTTCCTCCAGGTTGGGTTATATACAAATTCTATAGTTTTTCAGTAGCAATGCCTTGTGAAACTGATTACATGTTTCACATTTGATGCAGCTCTCTGCCATTCTTTCCATTCTTCGCAAACCAGAAAAGACCGAAAGCAGAGATAGAAACTTAGAATGTAGTCATCTTGTAATTTGGGGAAAATTTAATACCTCCACCTTGTGCGAACTACAATGCATGTAAGATTCGGCATGTGCCAAAAATTTGAAGTACTCAGCTCCATGTGATTAATAGAACTTGTTGTATGCCACTTAGCACATAATGACCAGGTCACGCATACTAAAACACACCAAATGACTGATTAATTATTGGATCAGTGTTGAATGGATATAATGAACAAAAACTGCCTTTATCGAATGTACTTTATGATCATGATAAGCAACATTCAGATGTAATCAATGAATGTAATGGTTCGAATTGTTCAATAAATGACATTGGTTGATGTGTATTAACAATGACACCATCACACCTGAGGTTAGATATGAAATCCACCACTTTGTTTCCTTCTCACAGGGTATGTGATATGGTAACTTTTGAAAATTGATCAATCAGGTGCCAAATTTTCTTGAAGATATATTGCAAATGCCATGAATAGGATTGTCATTTGATGCAACTGTTAATAACCACTTGGGAATTGTGTGCTATAAATGTGTCACACTTCTATGGATCATTACATGCAAGGAAACTCAAGAATGAGCCCTCACAAATCGATCCATAGCTCCCTAGGCATGGAGTGCAAGGGATTTTAAGAATGCTCTCAACTAGAGCTATTTAGCCTATAACCTTGCTAGTAAACCATGCAATGGGAGATTCAATGAAGACAAGGGAAAGAATGCCAATATCCTCAAGAATCAAGAATGAAAATGCAATGCAACTATACTAGAAATGGAAATGCAAGCTAAGCTATGAAAGGAAATATGCAAGTGTTACAACCCAAGCTAATTAATCTATGTGAGCTAATCTAGAGCATATAAATGAAGCTAATCTAAGAAAGCATAAATATGAAGCTAAGCTAAGAATGCAAGAATGAGATGTAGAATGCAAGAATGAGATGTAGATGCTAAGAATGCTCCAAATCTCCAAAAGCTCCAAAGTGACCTAGAAAACCTGCAACATAAAGTTAGCATAAAAAGTTGGGGATCTAGAATGAAGAAGAGAGCTCTCATTTTAAAGGAAATGAGAAGGAATGGACCATGGAGATTAAGAGGCAAAAGATTTAATCAATGGTGGAGCTTGAAGAGGGATCAATCCATGTGCACAAATATCCTCCAATGAGAAAATAAGAGTTGACTTTATGTTCATATGAGACAAAAAGTGCTTTTCCCTTTTTTATAAAATAAGAATAATGCTTTATTTGTGCAACTTAGGATAAGAGGAAAAGTGGGGGCTTTTTATTTATTAAAAGGGGAGGGAATATTCCTTTTAATCAAATAAAGACTTAGGATAAAATGGTTAGCCCATAGAAAATAATTGAATAAATGATAGAACTAAGATTTGATCAAGAGCAAGCAATTGATGATTTTAGCAAAAATGCTAGCAAGGGGCTAATAGTCTAGGTGACCATTTTTAGGTGTTTACAGGAATCACCTTAGATATGGACTCTGTGAAAATTACCTATTTTAACCAGTACTAGGCCTGCCAAGAGAGCTTGAGTCTCTGCTAAATTATTAGTCCCATCTGGTAGCAGGGATGATGTGATTGCCAATATTGTACCTTTGCTATCTCTGACACATGCCCCGAGGCCTGATTTACCTGGGTTTCCTCTTGAAAAACCATCAAAATTAAGTTTCACTATACCCAACTTAGGGGGCAACCATTGCACAACTGCTCTATCTATCTTGGTATGCTGATTATTGCTAATTCCACTCCCCCATGGAATAACAAGTGATTTCCACTCTCAAATGATGAAACCGTCCCAAACTGAGATTGTAGGGTTAATTTTACATCTGAAAAGGCCTGCATTAGTGACTTCTAATATAGACTTTTCAATGCCTTGTAACACTATTTCTATCTCTGCAAACTCATTTTTGAATATCCTCTTATTCCTCTCCCACCAAATAGCCCAAATAACCAAGGCTGGAGTACATATCCAAATTCCTACAAATAAAGCTTTCAAAAAAAGAAGCGGCCAATACTGAAAAATCTCCCAAAGGTTATTTTGAAGAGGAGTATAATAATGAAGTTTTCTGAGAACAAACACCCAACATTCATATGTGAAAGAACATGTGACAAACAAGTGATCAACTGATTCATATTCTTCATTACACAAGACACATTTAAATGGAGTAGCAATATTCAACTTAGTCAATCTGTCACTTGTGAGAATTCTGTGTTTAAGTGCAAGCCATGCAAAACATCTAGCTTTTGGAAGAACAACATGGTTCCAACAAAATTTATAAGCTTGAGATGGATTCTTTTGTGCAGCCATTCTCTGTAATAGCTTATAACCCTCTTTGACTGAATAACAACCATCTTTAGTTGGAGCCCAAAACAATCTATCTTCCCCATCTGAAATGTAAACGTGTCTCTTGTCTAAATAGTTCCTAAACATCTATTTCTCTTGAATAGACAAAGGTAGGGGATCCAGATCTTTCCAAGTGACTTTCCTAGAATAGGGATAGATTTTATCTATAAAGTCTATGAATCTGTTACCCTAAACTGATTCTAAAATGTTCATTAAGTTCTGAGAAAACTGCGAAGTATGAAGAGGTGGAAATCCATTCCATGAGTCCCTCCAAAATTTGACTCTATCTCCCTTATTCAACTCCCAAGAAATATATTTAAGAACAATATCATTGGAAGAAATCATAAAATCCCAAATCACAGAACCTTTAGGGGGATTTAGAATTGAAAAAATTCTTGTGGGATCATTATTATCTAAATACTTTTGTTGCATTATCTGACACCATGTAGATTGAGGTTTAGTATACATCTGCCAAATGAGTTTCCCACCAAAAGCTGTATTTCTCTTAGTCAAATCATGAATACCTACTCCGCCAATGGCTGGAATATGGGCCATGTCTTGAAGTGATACAAGCAGAATCTTTTTATCCCCATTCATATTTCCTGCCCAAAGGAAGCCTCTAATCAAGCTTTGGATTTTTGTTAAGATTGAAGCCGGTGCTTTAAGGACTGCAATATAGTAGTTTGGGATTGCTGAAAGTACCAATTTTATAAGCAGAATTCTTCCTGCTAAAGAAAGCCATCTGGCTTTCCAAGCTACCACTCTAGACTTAATTCTTTGAAGAACCAAGTTCCAGTAGCTTGTCTTGTTTGATCCCATGAAAAAAGGAATTCCAAGATATGTTGATGGAAGAAAGTCCTCTGAAAATCCCAAAATTTTAACAATTTTGTCCGATATCACTTTGTTTGTGTAGAAAAGAAAGATTTTTGACTTATTTGAATTGATTTTCTGCCCTGAGACATCTGAATATAACTCCAAAATCTTCTTAATCTGTCTAGCTTCTAACACTTGTGATATACCAAACATGAGTGTATCATCTACAAATAAAGAGTGTGATGGAAATAGATGTACCACTAATGTTTGTGCCCTTCCATTTTCCTAAGAGATGATAGTGCCTTATGGTTCTACTAAAGGCTTCAGCCATGATGATAAATAAAGCTGGAGAAAGGGGATCTCCTTGCCTAATTCCTTGAGTAGAAGAGAAGAAACCAGAAGCTATACCATTAATAATGACTGAAAACCAAGCCCCAGAGATACATGCTCTTATCAATTTACACCGTTGATTTGAAAAACCCAACTGCTGAAGGACTTGAAGAAGGAATGACCAGCAAACTCTGTCATAGGCTTTCATCATATCTAGCTTGATTACGAAAGAAGGAGACTGATTCATACTTATTGAATGAAGAACTTCATGAGAAACCATTGCTCCCTCCATAGTTTCCTTACCTGGAACAAAACCCCCCTACTTTGATGAAATTAGCTTTGGAAGAAGATGCTGAAGATGGGAATATATTACCTTCGTTATAATCTTATATGTAAGATTACATAAAGAGATAGGCCTAAAATTAGCAAAAGTTTTGGGCTCTTTCAACTTAGGAATAATTGCAATGTTGGTGGTATTAAAATACTTGAGCATTGATTTACACTTCCTAGACTCTTCCATTGCTACCAAAAGATCATAACCAATAAAATCCCAGCTGCATTGAAAAAATAGCATTGTGAAACCATCAGGACTTGGAGCTTTGTCCAGAGGGAATGAGAAGACAACCTTTTGAAGTTCTTGAAATGAAATTGGTTTCATAAGCATATTATTATCTTCTGGAGACACCAATTTTGGAATGGCTTCAAGAAGATTTGCTACTTGTGAAGGGGAAGGTGCTGGATATTCAGCTGGTGCAAGAAGATTCTTAAAAAACCTAACACCTTCCTCTCTAATATGCTGCAAATTTTTTAAGATATTACCTGATACTGAATGCTTAATATTGAAGATTGTGTTGGCAACTCTTTTTTGTTGTGCTAAAGCATGAAAATATTTAGTATTCTTATCCCCTTGTTGAAGCCATAACTCTCTAGACTTTTGACACCAATATTCTTCTTCTCTTCCACACAAGTCTTCCCACTCATTCTGAAGATTTTTTTTTTTAATATATGTATCATTTGTCATCCCATTTTGAATGATATAAGTGTGAATATCCTCCAATTGTACCTTGACAATCTCTTTTTGTTTGAAGACATTTTTGAAAATATCCTGATTCCATTTTTTAATGTGTTTTTTAATATGTTTCATCTTCATTGCAAACTGATGCATCTTAGAACCCAGGGAAAAAGGTGCACTAACCCACCACTGCTTAAGATGCTAGAGAAAATGAGGATGAAGAAGCCACATACGTTCAAATTTAAATGAGGATTTACCCTGATAATGCTTGATATCAGCAGCTCAAGTAATTGATAAGGTGATTGGGTAGTGATCTGATTCTGGATATGATAAAATATCTGAACTAAGTTGAAATTGCTACAATTTCCATTCTTGAGACAACAAGAATCTATCAAGCCAAACAATAATTTGTGCAAAACCATCTCTCCTATTTGACCAAGTATACTTTCCTTGAGTTGGAGGAATATCCATAAGCCCATTATTGTCCACAAAATTGGAAAAATCTTGAATTGTTCAAAGAGGAGGAGAGATACCACCTATTTTTTCATCCTGAATCAAAACTGCATCAAAGTCTCCCCCAAGAATGACTAACTGAGTTTTCTGTGATTGTATTGATTGAGTCAAGGTATCCCAAAGTTTTAACTTGTCTTGTGTAGAATTTGGCCCATAAACATTAACAAGGACGAATGAGATTTCAAAATTTGAGATTTGCACCATTTGCCAATTCTGGTGTTGATGAATGAGCTAGCCTTGAATTGACAAAGGATTCCACAAAACTACAAGTCCTCCTGAAGCTCCAATACTTGGTGAATGAAAAGAGGACCACTTTGACCATTTGAATAATGTCTTTTCATATGACTCTTGTGAAACTTTTGTTTCTTGAAGCAACACAATATCTGATTTCATATCATCTATTAATCATTTGATCCTTTTTCTTTTGTTAGAGGCATTAATACCTCTGACATTCCAAGAATTTATCTTCATTGTGGACAAGGAGAACCTTTTGTTCTCCTTGTCACTCTCTTAGAAACCATAAATTTATCATCCAAAGTAGTCTAAATACCAGAGGCAATTTCAATTCTAGTCTTGGATCCTTTAGGCCGTCCTCTTGATTTTGGAGTTTTAATAGCTTGTTGATTCAAGGAAATAGATTGAGAAATTGAGAGAGTTTGATTATAATCAAAAAGGCCTATAGGAGTTTCATCTGTCTAGTCTTGTAGAGAATCCTTATTATTCTCAGTCTATCCCAAATCGGTATCCTCATGTAGAGAAGACTGATTAATGACACAATCTTGTATGTTGTTATATATGGACTCTTCAATTCCCAATGGGTCCTTAGCAATTATAATATCTTCCTCAAGCTGAGAAGCAATAACATTTGAGATATTCCCTGATATAAATAATTTCTTACTATCCTGCAAGCAATGAGAAGACTTATGAAACTAGAACTGATATTGTTGAAAAAGATCATCCAACTATTTATTCTTGTGGTTAACACCTGTGAAGCCTTCCTCTTCTACAATACCAAAAATTATGTTGGAGGCTATTTCTAAAACAATCTATTCTTCAATTTGACAAGTCTTCCAATCAGCCAATCCTTTGCAAATGTCAGAATCTGATGGCTCAATGGCCAGTTGAGATAGTGTGTTTGGGATATTCAAATGATATGTAATCAAAGCATCTCTCTTGAAAGGAACAATATCAATCCTATCAGAATGCTCCATCAGACAATGAACGGAAGGCATAAGTATTTTTAACAAATAAGAGAACATTACATCTAAAAATTTGCAAAGAACAGAAGATGTGAATGTGTCTGGAGTGGTATCATGATGTGGGTCTTCAACTGGAATTCGAATATCTTCTACTACAGGATCTTTTGCAAGTGAAATTTGAGGACCTTCTGTAGACATTTGAAATGTGCAAAGATTTGGATCTGTATTGTGATCAGAGCACACTTTTATTGAATCTTGATCACCATTTAGACATTGAGTGTTAAAATGACCAAGAATAGATTGGAATCTATGAATTGTGTCTACATCCTGAACTAGAATAGGTTGATTCCATAACCCCCACGGAGAATTAATCTGAATAGTAGTTGGGATGTTTTTTCACATATCTAGAAGCAAACAGACTCTGACACCCAGACGTGGTCGATCATATGGGATGAGATCATGTTTCAAGAAAATACCAACTTTGTTTGCAAGAACTTCAATAGTATTCAGATCCCTGTATTCTAAAGGCAATCAAGGAAAGGAAATCCAGAATGGAAAGAACTGAATCTCTAATGATTCTGGGTTAAAATTTGGAATCTAGATCATAGTATACAAGCCATACCCCATACAAAACCACCCTTTAAATCTATGCACAGAGTCTCTAACTTCTTTAGATTCAAAAATAGCAACAAAGAACCGAGATTGTTGATCTATATAAAACACATCTTTAACACCTATCCAGTTCTTAAAAGCCCACTGTTTAATAATTGAAATGTCAATGGAATCCGAATTGAACTTACCAATGAGAGAAGATTGTTGGAGAACACCAACCAATTCTTGCAACATGTGACTTGGAAATGTGATGGACAATTGATCGATTCTATGCTGCTAAAATTCATGTGTTGTAATATTTGGGTAGGATTTCTTTCTCCAAACTAACCTTTGCTTCTTTGGATTGAAGGGAACTTGGTTTGAATTAGGCATCAAATTTGAATGCAAAGTTTTAGCATTGAAATCAATCAGCTTAATAGGTTCTTTACCAAGCTCTTCATTAGGAACAATCCCTTCAGACGGGGACTTGACATTTAGTATGTGAGCAGGGGACCCTGGTAGAGTTCCATAACAAATGTCGAGGATAGGTTGCTTGTCGAAATGCTTGGGTCCTGATGAAAAATGGTTTCTTTTCCAACCGTTGCGACCCTGCAAATGATGCCCTGGACGTATTCATTTTGAATTTGTGGTATCCCGCCTAAAATTTTTGAAATCCCCCTTTTCAGAAATCATTGCATAGCCCGTTTAGATGTCTCATCAAATTCATAAGAGGAAAACTCTTGCCAATTCTATTTGTTTTGTCCTTCAACAACAAGGGGAATCTTCACCAGTGGATCTAGAACTCCATTTCTAGGGCTTACAATAGAAGATTTGCCTCGATGATTAATGAAACATGGATTGACAAAGAAAGGCTTAGCAAGTTGAACCACTACCTTACCATGAAAAATAGACTTGAAACCCTGAACTGAATTCTTTACTAGAAATTTGCAACTCTAAAATTAGGAGGCATGCATGGTAGCCGTAGTTGGTTGAACAATGAGTGTGGAAGAAAAAATTCAAAGTGGATCCTGAAACCCATGGCTACCATTACCAGTCCGAACGCCTGCAATATCCTTCAAAACCTCATCCCTGCAAATGCATCCTGCTATAGCTGCTCCTAAAGGCGCCATTTCCCCTACATCATTTATCATTGCTTTGGCAACATTGCAATTATTTGGGTTTATTTCTATAGAGATCAACTTGCTGTCAGGCTTCGTCATCTTGGAAGCAATTCTAATGGCAGAATACCAACAATTTGGGTTTAGAATTCCTAGCTTTAGAGCCAATTTGGGTTCACATCTCTGAATTCCAGAATGGCAATGTTCATCATCAATGGCAGCCAACACAACCTCTTCATTTACAATTACATCATACAACAATAACATATAAATAAACTCACATCCACTACACATGTCACAGGGTATGTGGTAATCACTCTAATAGTACTAATACAATGTCCATATTAGGTATCACATGCAATACTCTAATACATGATTACAAATAATAAAGAAATTAATTAATTTAATCAACAATAAATTAATTAATTAAAACATATAATAATACAAAAAAAAATTGTAACATTTAAATCTTAATTAAAAAACCTAAATAATAAACAAATTTTTTTATTAATTAGAATAATAACAAAGTTTATATTAATTAAAATAATAAACAAAATTTACTTTAATTTAAAAAAAATAAACAAAAATTAAAAACAATTTTAAAAAAAACAAGAGTTAAAAGGGGACATAGGGCCCATGGCCTGTTGCCGCAGTCCCCAAGACCTGCACACGGGAACCTAGGAGAACTTTCGAATGAAGACTAGAATTCCTCCCAAGATGAATCCAACCTACAGATCTAAGTCCACCTAGGAAGCACACACACGATCCAAATGCACAAACAAGAATACACACAAACCAAATTCTCTCCAAAATCTAAAGTGCACAAGCTTTTCCCCAAAATTCTTTTCCAAACCTGTCTAATCTCCAAAATGAATGCAAATTCCTCCCTAATGGGGATTCAATTCCCTTTTTCATGCAAACTCCAGAGATGACTCAACGGTTAACTCCTAATCAAACTCCAATTCAAAAATTGAGAGAAAATCTAATTAATAAATTAAAAACACTTTTCATGCATAACTCAACTTTGACTTTTAAAAACAAGTTGATTACTTTTTGAAAACAATTCAATTTTCAATAATATTAATGCACATGCTATAATTAAAATATGTATTAAATAGGTTAAATATTTAATGCATCCTAAAACAATGCAAATTAAATATTTAATTATTTAATAAAGTACATAGGCATAATTAAATCTAAATACTAATTAAATAATCAATTAAATCCCAATAATCAAATATTTGACTTTTAATTAAATTTTCTCAAATAAACATAGGAACATGATTAATATTAAATTTTAACTATAATCATTAATCAATAAATAACAGAAAATCACCCACATAAGCAATAAGTCAACTGAAGCCAAATAAGGTAAAATCAAATAAAGTAAAACCAAGCAACACCAGAAAAGGATCCATGAATTCCTGTCACCTAGACGAATTTGGGTAGGGTAGTCAAATTGATTCTTGTCCAATCCCTAGGACAAATGGGCTTAGGTTAGGGTTTTGGAATTGTGTTATCTCCCCTCTCTTACCATTTGAGATATTGTGATATGGCACGCTCATCCTAACAATTCAAGGAAGTCGATGCTTGGTTCTTGCAAACCTACATACAAAACTTGCATGTACATACATATATAAATATATAATAGACAATGGTGGGGATCAGCCGATCGTGTGGATTGTGTGGATCTCGCAAGCAAGTAACTACGACTCTGTCCCTCAACCACATTAGGCACGCCAAACATAAATATAAAACAAACATATCAACCATACACATGCAAGTATGGGGTCATTAAAATCATAAGCATCAATGATTTCCTAGCATATAATCTATCATCCTAAAATAATCATAACATTTATAAAATCGGACTAGGGGCGGGGTACTACATCTAACATGCCAATTTTTTTTCCATTTATTAATTACAAATAAGATAGAATCATGCATAAATATTTAAGTATATTTTTTCATTTGTTGATTCATTTAACGATTAATACAATCTATGTATCAAAAATATCAAATTTAGTTTAATTTTAGAATATGATTTGCATTTTACAAATAAAATTTTAATAGGAAAAATATATATATTGTTTCTATATCTAGATTTAGTTAGAATATAATATGATTTGAATGCAAACAAACCAAAAAAATATATAGAAAGGTTTCACTTATATCTAAATTTTAGTTTCCCCAAAATATTAAAAAAAATACAATTAGAAACCTTTAATTTTAAAATTACAATTAGTTGGCAAATTTTTCTATTTTTTAACTAAAAATAAGATAGAAGCATACATAACTATTTACATATATTATTATTTAGGTTGGTAATATAAGAAATAATTATTTTCAAAATATAAAATTAAATGAAAGAGAAATTTTTCTTCCCTAACATGCTACAATTAGTTGGCAAGAGTTTTTCCATTTATACATTGTAAATAAAATAGAAACATACATAAATATTTAAATATATTATTGTTTAAGTTGCCAATATAAGAAATCATTATTGGCATGATTTATTTATTTATTTATTGCAAATAAGACAAAAGTAGGTGCATAAAATATTTAAATATATTATTGTTTAGGTTTCTGATATAATGAATCATTATCTTCATAATGTAAAATCAAATGAAAGGGAAAATTTCCTTCTCTAAGATGCTACAATTAGTTGGCAAGAATTTTTCTATTTATTTATTGCAAATAAGATAGAACCATGCATAAATATTTAAGTATATTATTGTTTAGGTTGCCAATATAAGAAATCATTATCACCAAAATGTAAAATCAAACAAAAGGACATAACTATTCCCTAATAGGCCACAATTATTCGGCAAGAATACTTTCATTTATTTATTGCAAATAAAATTGAAGTATTCATAAATATTTAAATATATTATTGTTTAGGTTGACAACCTAACTTTAAAAAGGAAAATTTAAATTATATATTATTTTTAATTATATCCACTACATCCAACCAAGACATATAATATTATTTATATAATATTATAAATATAAAAAATATAGTTTCTATAATAGCTGGATTTTCTATTATGTATTTTTTCATGTTTAAGTAGAGTTCACTATAGTTTAATTAGGTGCCTAATACTAACCTTAATTTCATACAATAATTCCAACAATTAAATAAACCTTAAAGCTATCCATAATCCTAATCTTAAACCCTAAACCCTAACCCTAAACATAATATTAAACACGATGTAAGCTCTAATCAAAATTATAATTCTAACTATAATCACAATCCTAAACACTAAGCCTATCCATATCCCTAACAAACCATAACCCTAACCCTAACCCAAATCTTAATCCTAACCATTATCTCAATCTTAAACCCTAGTTCTTAATCCTATCCCTAACCCCAAACCCTTATCTTAATTAAAACCCTAACCCTAATTCTAACCATGATATAAAACCTAAGGCTAACCATAATCCAAATTATAATCCTAATCTTAAACCCTATATCATAAACCCTAAAATTAATACTAATTCCTAGAGCCTGATCCTAATCCTAACAATAATAATAGCCATGATGTAAACTATAACCCTAACCATCAAACTATTCAATCCTAATCTCAAACTTTGAGCCCTAATCCTAACCCTTACTATCAACCCTAAATCTAATCAAACCCAAACTATTACCATAATGTTAAGTATGATGTAAACCCGGCTAACCCTAAGGATATTCCTTATCCTAAGCCCTAAAATCTAATTTTAACCCTAGCCCTATATAATTACCCTAATGATAATACTAACCACCATGTAAACCCTTATCTTAATCAACTTTATTAAAATTAAATAAATCTAAATCAAACTTTAACCCTAATGATAATAATAGAACCATGATATAAATTATACCCCTAATGGTAACCCTAAGCATGATATAATTTCTAACTCTAAATGCTAACCCTAACCCTAAATATATATTAATTTATTCAACTTATAACACTAAATCTTAACAGTAAACCCTAACCCTAATATTGACCCTAACCATAGTTCTAAACCGTAACCATAATCATAAACCTAAACCAAATCCTAATTTTAATACTACTCTTAACCTTAATCCTAACCTTGACCCTAACCCTAAACCAAACCATAGCCCTCACCAAATCTAAATATTTACTCTTAACCTAAGTATAATTTTAATCCCAAACCTAATAATAATTCCAATGCTTCCCTTAAGACTAAACAAAATGGATTACTAACCTGAAACCTATTATAATTATAATTCATACCCTAACCCTAACCCTAAGCATAATTCTACTCGTAACCATGTGACCATAAACCCAACCTTAACACTAAACCCTAATATCAACCATGAATTAATTTACTCAATCTGTTACACGTGCTACGACTGCTACAAGCTAATATATACTCTATATTTAAAATACGCTGAGATGGATCGAGGCGTTGAATTTTTCATCATTAACCTTTAATATAGAGAAAAAATTAAAGTTGAAAAAATTCAACACCTTAATGCATCTCAGCGTATTTTAAATATAGAGTATATATTAGCTAGTATTAATATCTTGGATAAAAAATTATTAAGGTTCTTTAAAACATTTAATAGAATTATTTTGTACTAGATCAAAATAAACACCATTATTTAATTTCCTAAAAAATAACACAAATCTCTAAATAGAATATATATTAAAAATCAACAATATAAATTTATTTAAAACAAAAGTGACTTTTTAAAGTCACTTTTCATGATACACTAAAAAAAGAAATTTATTGTAGGAAAAAACAATATAATAAAGTGTCACTAAAGCCAAAAATAAATAATATAAAAGAAAATAATGAGAATCTCAAAGTGGGCAACCCTAACCCTAATTCAGATTTAGGGTTAGGCCCCATTTTAAAAGGCTGGAAAAACCCTAATTTTCTCATTTTTGTGTGTGCAGGGAAGGGCCAGAGGCTATGGTGGAAAGTGAGTTCATGTTTTGATGCATACACATGTGTACATGTGTGTATATACACACCTAGGGTGTGTATACACACACATATTCACTTGTGTGTATATGCTACCAAAGGATCTAACAGAGATTTGCACTCAGCCTTAATGGTCTCTCCTAGGGTTTCAATGAAAAACCCTCTTCCGAAATCTTACCAAGGTATTATGGGTTTTCTCTTTTTTTTTTTTTTCTTTTTTTGGGGGTATGATAAGGATTTTCAAGTGATAATTTTTCATTTCTTTGTTGGACACAGAACTAGTTCTCTGGGTATCCCAATAGAGAAAATATTTGTTTATAGGAATACTCTATCCGCTTACATACTACAAATATCATTTAACTGGTTGCATAGGCTTTAATTTTTATATATAAATATTTCTTTTTTTTCTTATTAATAGCACAGTATTATATATATATATATATATATATATATATATATATATAAAGCCCTTCTGTCATGCAAGATTCAAGTTCATACTTAAACAGAAAAAATATTTGTTGTCGTTCCATTCAAAACCAACAAAGAAATAATTTCCTATTTATAAAATATATTTAGAGGTCAAAAATTGCATGCAAGTTTTATTTGAAAATTCTAATTTGTTTATTTTTACACAACATTCTAATGTTGTTTTATTTTTAATTTTTTTGCATGTCTTTTTAAATTAAATCTACATTTTTTAATTTTTTCTTTTTAAATAACAAGTACTGCGGTGATAGTACCACCACTGTAGTACCGCAAAGGTACTGTGGTGACAGCTACCATTGCAACCCTCGCCAGTACTGTGGTGGTAGAGAGGCCACTTGGTCCCCACCCGCAGGTGGTGGCCATGGTGGCTTCCGCTGCTAGCACACTACCCTCAGGTACTGTGGTGGGGCCAAGCCCCAAAGAAAAAATATTTTTTAAAAAAAAGCTTTTTTTGTTTACTTTATTTATTTTTTTATTTAGCTATTAAATTATATTTATATTTTTTTAATTTGCAAAGATAATAATCATTTAATATTTTTTGAATATGCTATAATATATATATATATATATATATATATATATATATATATATATATATATATATATATATATATATATATATATATATATATATATATATATATATATATATATATATATATATATATATATATATATATATATATATATATATATATATATATATATATATATATATATATATATATATATATTTTAAATGTAAATTTAACAAGGTTATAAACAAAGAGTCATTAGTAGCATAATTTATAAATCGTCTTGTAGCATGTACTACAATGCATTGATGATATTTAAGAAAACTTTTGGATTAAAAAATTACCCATTTTGTGAATTACCCTCAAGATGAAGTAATCATTCAAGTATTTACTCTAGGATATATGTTTTGAGAAGTAACACCAAAAAAAATAGCAGCATAATGTACTTATACAGAAAATAATCCCAATCCTTTACTTCTAATTTAAGTATACAACATCCTTCTTTACATAATGTTATTCAAAGGAAAAATCTATTAACTATATTTTTTTGATGCAAAATATTTATGTGGTCACAACAAGATTAAATTTTATGAAACATAGTGGGTTCAAGGTTCCAATGTTGGAAACCTGGCTCTAATACCAGAATGTAATGCCCTAAAAACTAGGACAAAAAACACACCAACAAATTTTTATTTTTATTTTTTCAAAGTGCATATAAAATATTTATTTTGAAAATTTGAACTTTTATACACTGCTGCAATTTAATCAATTTCTCTTTTTTTTTTAAACATAAACTCAAGACAATATAGTAACAACTTAAAACATCACAGAATAATATATTTATTTAAAGGAAATTCTATCTTTTCTTTTGAGGTAAAAACAAACCAGCAACACATTTGCATTTGAAGATTAAAATGTAGCTCAACCTATTACATCAAAGTCATAGATTTACATTTACTTTCATATCACTTCTAATGCCAACTTAAAACATTGGATACATATTTTACCAAAGGGTTTTACAATGACAAATCATATATAATTAAATCACATTCTTCATTCAAGAATTTACATAGCTTTCTCTCGCACATAATAACTTGAAAAAGTCTTCAACTCAACCTTCTTACAAACCTGCAACAAAATAAACATATCTTACATGACCATGAAGGCTCACTTCCCAGCCAAGGCCATTACATGGCCACCCCCAAGCTAGGGGAAATAAGGTAGGATAGGAAAAACACTTACTCAAACACACAAAACTTAAACTTGTACAACATAACTCCCATTCTCAATGTTTGCACAAAGGATTACATATAATCCTTCAATGGGTGAAAGTGGAAACAATCTTTGGAGAGGCCATACTCAAAACAACAATTCCTTCTCTTACAAAATATGCCATCTCAAGGCTTCACTCAACAAACTTTCTCATCTCATAGAGCATAAAACAACTTTCCTTATGGCCCCCAATTTTCAACACAAGTAAGCTTCATGGTTGCCCATACATCCATGCTCTACACAATAGATTTTTCCAACTAATCCCTTCACCCCAAGACTCTCAAATCCTCCCAAGGATGAGTGTAGTCTTGCACTCCCAAAAATATTCATAAACAAAACAAAGAAAAGAAAGAGAAGAACTCCATAAAATAACCTTTGAAAATCAACACAATACACATACAACATGAATTATACAACTAAACAAATTCACAAGACAAGGTTTTCATTTCATGATAGTTGCACCAACCTTTCCACCAAGAAACTAAGGCAATAACAATTTGATGATGAGCTCAATTTTCCCTTCCTATCTTTTTTCCTTCTCTCAAATCCAAGCCTCCTTTCTCCTTCCTTTCCAAGCCTCTAGTTACTCCCGAGATCTATTCTCCTCAAACCAAAATGCAAGTAGTGGAAGTGTTCCTCTTTTTAGTCTCATTTTCCTATTAGAAAAACATTCCTTCCTCTCTACCCTCATCCCAAGGTGAAGTAGATGTCTTGGTTCTAGTTTTCTTGTCACATGTCCCTAACTAAAGAATGGAAGGACAATCAAGACATGGGGAAAAGAACTAACTTTGAAAGCATACCCAATTTAATCACTCTCAAAGAAGACTCTTTTTGAGAGGCCATTTGGAAGCTTTGGGTGATGAAAAAGGTAGAAAATGACCCCCAAAATAATGTATATGCCTTGGGGTACCTAAAACTAACCCTAACCACTCCCTGGGGTTCAATTTTACCTTTCAAAAACTGATGTGAAGTTAACTCACGAAAATGGGAAGTGATGTGACTCAAGCATTGGTTCCCTAACCCACTAACTACACCTAGAGACTCACAAGGTTACCTAAGGGTGAGGTAAGGTCAAACATTCCACTTAGGCATGCCGACACATAGCACTAGTGTCAAGTTACACAACACAGAAAGTACACACCACACCACTTAATTTTACACATGGCATGCAAAATGGATAAACATATTTACATTTACACACATATTTTGCACCCAATTATGTACCTTAAGACAATTACAAATTGCATTCACTCAACATCACATTTAAGAATTAAAAACACATAACAACGAGATCATTCTCTTCATAGAATCAACCTTGGGCTTTATTGTTTTTACATTGATGCATCCTTGTTTCCCCTCATTTGAAACCATGGTCATAATACTGCACACTCGATTCAGATATCAGTACCACATGAAATCATCACATATATAATCATATCGAAAGAGAAACAGGATCCATAATAATATTCAAATATGAGTAAATTGATAAACTGCATTTCATGATTTCAACATAGACATAACCATATTGTATCCTATTTCTATAAGCATCTTAAGTAAGTTCAATTTCACTTAAATAAGTAACCCTAAGTCAAATGTAGAACTAATTCATTGGGAAATCAACATCATAACTATCTCAATTCTTATTCCATAAGATAACGTAAATCAAAATGTAGAATTTTGAATTCAATTATCTATTTATATCATAAAGTTAGGATGAATCTAACATAAGCATAAAAGGGTATGTGTAACATCATCATCCATATAAACATGTAAAATCATCACATAATGTCTAATGATAAGAAGTCATAATCAAAATAGGTCTAATATCATCATAATAGTGTATCATCTAGATAGTCCATGTATGAAAACACCAGTCAAGCTAAGATGGGTCAGGGTAGGACCTCACAATTCACACCAACCTATGTGGTCCCATGAGAACTCAAAGCTACTATGGTGATAGATACTTTATTCTGTTTGTTGATGATTAAACTAGATTGATGACTGTCATGTTTTTAAAAGAGAAATCTGAGCCATTTAATATGTTTAAATGGTACAAGGCTAAAGTAGAAAAATAAATTGGAAAAGAACTAAAATTCTTGAGATATGATAAAGGTGGTGAGTTTATTTCTGATGAATTCACTAACTATTGTAATTAGCATGGCATCAAAAGATAGGTTTTTGCACCTAGAACCTCGCAGCAGAATGGGATTGCTGAAAGGAGAAATAGATCTATTGTTGATTGTGCAAGAACACTGATGATAGAGAAAAATGTTGCATAGATGTATTGGAGAGAAGCAATTAGCACAATTGTATATGTCCTGAACTAAGTTCAACTAAAGAAAGACACAAATAAGACACCCTACAAGTTATGGTTTGGATACACACCGAGTGTAAGTTACTTCCAAATTTTTGGTAGCAAATGTTTTATTTTGAAAGAAGATAGGAATGGGAAATTTGACTCTAAAAGTGATGAGGGAATATTCCTTGGATATTCTACTAAAAGTAAATTTTACAAGTGTTTGAATAAGGTTACTAATAAAATGATTAAATGTGCTAATGTCAAAGTTGATGAATTTTTTGATAAAATGATGAAGAAAGCAATAAGGAGCCAAAAGACTATGGTATATTTTCTTATGTTGAACATCCAAAGTACCTACCAAAGCCACAGGATGAGTCGACCAAGAATCAAGAAAATAACACTGAGGAACATGAAAGAGAAATCAAGGATCAGGAAGAAGCTGCCAATCAAAGAAATGAACCTGAACAAAATGAAGAACAAAGAAGAGATCAAGTTCTAGCAAGATTTGTCAGAAGACATCATCTTGAGAATAAAATCATTGGAGATAATCAAGCATGCAGGATGACAAGATGTATGTTTAGACAAAATGTATGCTTAGTTTGTGAGTTTGAACCTAAGGATGTTAAGGTTACACTTGAGAATGATGAATGGATCAATGCTATGAATGAAGAGATTCAACAAATTGAGAAAAATAAGACATGGACTTTAGTACCTAGGCTGAAAGATAAAAATGTTATTGGTACTAAATGGATTTTTAGAAATAAAATGAATGAAAATGGAGAGGCTACAAGGAATAAAGCTAGACTTGTTTGTAAGGGATATGCACAAGAAGAAGGTATTGATTGTGGTGAAACTTTTGCACCTATTGCTAGACTAGAAGGAGTCTGCATGTTACTTGCATATGTTTCTCATAAGAAATTTAAGGTATATCAAATGGATGTTAAGTCAGCTTTTCTGAATGGAATACTAGAAGAGGAGGTCTACATAGAACAACCAGAAGGATTTGTTGATCCAAATCAGAAAGACATGGTATGTAGATTGCATAAAGCTTTATATAGATTGAAGCAAGCACACAAAGCATGGTATGAAAGGTTACATATTATCTTTTAAGTATTGGTTTTGTAAGAACTAGTGAAAACAATAATTTTTACATGAAAGGAGGATTTGATGATACTATTTTGATTGCTGAAATATTTTTGTATGATATAATATTTGGAGGACAAGATCATATTTGTAAATATTTTGTTGATGAGATGAGAAAGGAATTTGAAATGTCAATGTTTAGAGAGATTAAATTCTTTCTAGGCTTGCAGGTTATTCAGCAAAATGATGAAATTTTCATCACACAATCAAAGTACATTAAGGAAGTATTGAGAACATTTGGCCTGGAAGATGCTAAACCAGTAGGAACACCGATGGTTATAGGCTAAAAATTGACAAAAGATGATGAATCTAGAGAGGTAAATTAGATATTGTATTGATCTATGATTGGTAAACTAATGTATGTAGTACACAGTAGGCCTGATATTGCACATGCAGTGGGGATTGTGGCTAGATTTTTTGCTAATCCAAAGGATTCACATATGGTTATAGTGAAAAGAATCTTGAGATACCTAAAGAAAATAGAGGATTATGGTTTATGGTATCTTAAGAAAGGAAAATTTGAACTAAGAGTTTACACCGACACAGATTGGGTTGGAAATATAGATGACAAAAAGAGCACAACTAGTGGAGTATTCTTCTTTGGTGAAAGACTTGTAACTTGGACAAGTAAGAAACAACCTTATATTTCTCAGTCTATTGCTAAAGTGGAGTATGTTGTTGCTACTAAAAACTATTCAAACATGGCTTATATCAAACAAGTGTTGTAAGGAATGAATGAGGTAATCATTGAGTGAGTGATTATATATTGTGACAACACTAGTGTTATAAATATTTCTAAGAATCCTATAATGTATTCAAAGACAAAGCATATATCAATTAAGTATCATTACTTAAGAGAACAAGTACAGGAGAAGCAAGTCAAACTGGAATATGTTACATCAAAGGAGAAACTTGTTGATATTTTTACCAAGCCTCTATCGAAGGACACTTTTGAATACTTGAGGACTAGACTTAGGGTCCATCCCATGTCTACCAGTCACTAATGTGATCTAGAGGTTGCATCAGCCTATTATTTTTAGAAGATCATTCATGTTGATGCAACATAGCTCACAATTTGGATTATGTCTAAGGTTGTGAAAGACTTGAGGAGCTAGAACAGAGAATTTGCATATCAATATACAAAGATACATTGTCTGCATCGAAAAACAAAGAGTTACTTAGCTATTTTAGAGCTATTTTATGTTGTCTTTGGAATTTATGTCAAATGGAGACAAGGCTACAATATGAAAATCAGATTGGAGAGGAATTAGAGAAATGGAGAGTTTGAATATTTGTTGCTGAGAACAAGACCCTGCGGATGTAGGGAGAGCTTGCATGTAAATGTCTGTTATGTAACGTAGTGATTAAACATATTAAATATCAAGCTAGGGAGAGCTTACTGAGCTACAACATTTACCTATTTAGTTGTAGAATACATGTTTGGTATGTGTATGACATATTTCATATTGCTTGTGTTGCCATCAATGCCAAAGGGAGAGATTGATGAACTAAAACTAATTGAATATCTAAATGACTTGAAGATAGGTGATTAAGATCACCGAGTTACTGAAATGATATGTAAGATAATTAAATCAGTCATTATGTTGTCATTCATGTCAACTAGTTTTGATAGTACTTATCATGTAAGTTACAAACATATAAACATCTGTAAAAAGAGAGGAAATATGAAGAACTAAGATATCTACATGGAGAAAGATGGATATGATATATGAGGATAAGGAATACTCTAGGTAACTTATTGATGAGTCTATGATCTCATATTTTTGACTTGATTATGTTGCATTAATATTTTATGAATAAGGAAGAAAAATTGTACAAGATAATGTGGTCAGGAAATGAAGACTTCAGTATACACCATGCCAGTGTAGTGTATATTGAGCGACAGTATTAACCGAGCTTGTATTTGCTGATGTATTTCTTTGTTAACTGAGTATGGATGAAAGTATTAAATGGTTAGTTTAGCTGACAGAAATTGATGAGCTAGGAATTGTTATGATTTCAAGATTGAGGATAAAGTTTGTTATGAGATCCATGACTAACACAATTTAGAGAAGATATAAAGGATGGAATTGAAACATTTTATTGACACAACTGTCAAGGAAGGTTTAAGAGTCAAAATCAATAAAGAAGAATAAGCGGCAAAATCTGATGGTTGATATGAAAATGGTTTGTCTGTCTATATAAGAGATATGAGTTTCTTTATTGAAACATGCTTGAAGAAAGAAGACTACAAAGATTTTGTGTGAATATAGTTTCATGCATGCCTGATCAGATTGGTTGAAGGAGAACCAAACTGCAAAACATTACCGAGCGTTAGAGAGCTATTACCGAGTGAAAGTAAGTTGAGGAAGTGAATTGAAATATTGATCAGAGGATTTGTATGGGCTTAGAATAGATCTAAACATCTACAAATTGAGTTTTATTGTAATCAGATCAACTACTATTTCATTTTAACCATTGATACAAAAAATCTCCTAACCGAGTGGACTTAACCATCTTATGTTATGCCCCTATGTCATTCAAGGAATGTACATTGTTATCTTATTGACCCATAATGAATTCTGGTTGAAAGTTAACTATTAGTCTTAAATCCTCTAAAAAGGTCACACCTAACAATGTGTTTGTAACCTTTAACAGGGTTGGCTCTTCACCGAGCTCACTTCAGAAGAGTGAAAAGTATTTTGGGTTACCAGTCCCAGGTGGTTTTTCCCTTATCAGGGTTTCCACATTAAATCATTGTGTTATGTGTTTCTTTGATGATTGTTTTATTGTCATACTTTACATATTGTATATTTAATTTGGTCGGTAATCACAATGAGTTAATTAACTGGTAATCAATAAAAGGCACAGACAGTTTAATAGTTTATGTTACTGAGTTGCAAAATTTATTGAAATTGTTTTGAGTGTTACATCTTTGTATTTGGGACTATAGGATAACTAATCTAATTGATTCAACCCCCATCTCAGTTATTCTAAAAATGATGATGATGATGATGAGGATGATGAGGATGATGATGATTATGATGACGACGATGACGATGATGATGACGATGATGACGACGATGACAACGGTGATGATGATGACGATGACGATGATGACGATGATGGCAATGATGATGATGATGATGATGATGGCCATAATGATGATTTGGATGAAGAATAAGATTAATGACATGAATGAAATGTGTGAGACATAATTAGTATATTATCTATTTGATATTGATTTATTGATAGGAATTTATTTGACTTATATGGTTACATAATTAATTCATTATGTTTTGAATTCTAATGCCATTACATAATTAATTCATGATGAACCTTTTTAATTTTTTAATTCATGTTCCACCTCTATCAGGTCCTAATAGTAGAACCATGCCACCCCTAGGAGATGGAGATAGAGAGTGTGTCAGCTAGCCCTAATTTTGTGTGAAATTTTTTGAACTTTGTGTTTCTTTATGGAATGTGGACTATTTATTATCTATGTGATAGATGGTGATTTATGATACATATGTGATGGATTAAAACATATGTGATAGATTAAAATATGTTTATGATGATACATATGTGATTTATGGTACATTTGTTTCTATTATTACTCATATATTTAATGTATTTATTATTTAACAAATTACAAATGTAATGCTTATGATGCTTACTTATTGGTGTTGATTACATGTATATATTTTTTGTGATTCTGTGACCCTTGGTGGAAACAGGTAATCGAGTATAGATGTCATCAACCATTTGTTTGAGGATCCTACACAGTCTAGATATAGGAAAGGTAAGGAATAAAACAAATATAATGATTTTGATGATTGCATATTGTTCATGTTGTCTACTATGTAATTTCTAGCATACATGTTATGTAATTTTTAGCTAACATAAGATAAATGAATTACATATGCAGGAACCTCAACCCCTCTAATGAGGACCCTGTACAGTCTCATGGATCGACATGTATAAGTCAATACACACTATAGATAGAAACCATTTATTATTTTCTTCCTTTCTATTTACACCTACCTTTGTCACATGATGACATTGATCTAACACATAGCACAAACAAGGATGTATCTCCCGAACCTTCTACCTAGCGCTAGCATAACTGATAAAGAGTAATGAAGTGAATGAAGTGTTTGATCATATGTGTAAGGTAAAATATTTAAGAGCATGATTTCATGCTGAGACATGATAGGTTTGGTTGAGAAATGATTAGTTATGGTATTGTCATTGATGTCAACTATTAACATTATAAGTTGATGATGACTATTATGGAATACACCATGTGAATGGTAATATGTAAAGTTGTTGTTATATAGAAGTGTTTAAAATCATGTTTGGATGTTGTTGGATCCTTTTTCCCACACTATCAAATTTATAATTCAATTGAAAAATTAATGTCACTGACTCTCAATAACCACTCCATATCTGACAAGAAAAAGAGCCAATTAACAAGGACCAATAGAATGATCCTCCTACACTTTGAGCTCCACATCACTCAGGCTGGTATAAGTCATTTGTACATACATAACTTTCATGTGACAAAAATATCTTGTAGATATATGATTGTGTAATATCCTTCACACTCATATAGGTAGCATGTACCTCAATGAATCACCAAGTCTTATGCAATATCCCACTTGCATAGAATGAGTTTGAAAACTAGAAAGGACTTCTATTATCTCCTATGAACATGAAAGGGAAAAGGATTTCAAATGATTGAGTTGATGTTTTTGGGTTTAATGGACCCTTGAAATACCCCAAGTCTCTCATAGACTAGTGCCTTATCCAATGGGCAACAAAGTCAAATAAATCACTACAACAAAGAGCTATGAATAGAGAAGACAATACATTCTAATATGTTGATGCCTTACACAAAACATACACCATTGATAAGACCATACTTAAGAATCCACCTGTGTACTCAAATATACAATTACCTATTCAAAGAAATTTAACACTCCCCTTAGAAGAGACCTAGGAACAAGCAATTCATTAATCAGCATCCACTGAAAGACAAGTTTGAGATATCTTTGATATCATAACTCATACACATCTAAAAACTAGTCCTAAACTCAGTTATTTCTAGGAAAACAACTCTATTGTAGACATCTTTAGACATACAATAGAAAGACTAAAACACCCTTGATGCTCTAATCAATAAGTTCAAGAACCAAATGGAGATAATCTGATAATAGTATGAAAATATTGAGATCATATTCATAGGACAAACTATTACAACTTATATTCTATTCTCCAAGACAAAAAGGAAAGAGGGAACACCCTATATGTAGAGAAGAAGGAAAAATATTTACAGGAAGAAAAACACTCATGGAACTAGCCCTGACTATTACAGAGATTCAAGAACTGCAAATGGAACCCTTACTAAATGATCTTGGAAATCCTTATAAAGGATTGCAACAAGCTTGGGATCATTTAGGTAAAAATTAGGTCTACACCCACCAACACAACTAGGATTAACAAGAAATGAAAGCAATTAGGAAAGCTTGGAAACTCGGGAGGATAAGATCAAATCTGATTGTACAATTATTTGGGCTTCATCATCAACAAGATAACTACAAATATAAATTACCAATTTCTTATTGCAGTCAATAAAATTTTAATGCCAGGACCAACTTGGAAAACTTGCATGAATCAAGGCATGGAATAGATAACAACCATCAATCAAACCCTAGCCACCCCTATCCTACATCAATCCTCTACATTAAAACTAGCATGGCTCTGTAGGAAACATAATTAGATCAAGATGGCTACCCAATATCCTATAATCAATTCTTTACCTGCAACCACGCATAGAAAAAAATCAAATTCTATTTAGCTTTGTCTTTTCTAGGCCACTATATCAAAACCCCGCAGAGAAATCCTAGTAGAAGATTCAAATCATGGTATCAACGGTTAAGCAATTAGGTTTAAAACATGACCGTTGATCTCTATCCTTTCCTAGCATATAGGACAATTTTCATAATTTAACAACAGTAAACTTAGCCTTTTAAAATTACCTGACCACATCATCATTATTTGTAACCAATCAGAATTGAGCACCTCATCACACCTGGCAATATTGGACCCACTTTTATTTACTATGAAAAGCCTCCCTTAACCCTAAGTCATTTGGTGAATATGCAACTAAAGGCTTTCTCCTAATCTCAAAATATTTTTCTTAACCATAGTCTAGTTTGGAGATCATGCAAACAAAGAATTTGCGTGATCGCTTAATATTTTCTTGACTCATGGTTTGATTCAATGAACAAGTGACCACTGCCTGATCTTATCTACATCTATGATTCATATCAATCTTCAAGCCTTTACCTTTAATTTTCTCTTTCCAATGATTCAGTGACTGAGAGAATCTCCTAATCGCTGAATGTTATCCTTAACTGGGGTTTGATCTAGAGAATAAGCGACCAAGGCATTCTCATGATCGCTTGATGTTTGTCTTAACCTTGCTTAGATCACAAGAACAAGAGATGATTGTGCACTTAACCACCTGCTAGGTCACTGAATGCTAAGAACATAACCACCAAGATCATGAGAACATGAGACCACTCAATTGCTGGATTGCCGAATACAAAACATAACCGCCTGGCCAAAACTCATACCAGCTTTAACTTAACTCATCTCTATCCAACGATTCAATGAAAAAGGAAACTCCAATTCACTGAGAGTCTAAAATAACTAGGGTTTTACCAGGAGAACACATGAATAAAGGAATTCACTAAATCACCAAGTCTTTTCTTAACTTTGGGTTCCATTAAGAGAATTAGCATCTATTATTGATCCTACCTTCATCTTGTAGTTATCGTTAATTCACCAAATAACATATAACCCCTTATCTTTAACTCTTGTCTATCTAGTGAATATGCGAACAAATAAATCTACTAGTCGTTGAAGGTTATCTCTAACCATGGTTAGATCCAAAGATTGAGTGAATGCCTTTAATCTCTAAGTCACCAAAAGAATGTCTTAACTCAAGTCATGTGAAGAGATTAAATGCCCACCATTGATCAAAGCTCAAATAAATAGCTATCACTAATTCACCAAGTCTTAGAACTTAACTCATCCTTTTCAGGCGATTCGGCGAACAAAGAGAAATTTTTTCTTTTCTTTAACTGCGGTCATATTCAGAGAATCAATGAACAAAGAAAACTCATAATCACCAAACATTTGTCTTAACCAGGGTTAGAAAAGGAGATCACATGAACAAAGCAATCTCCATGTCGCTAAATACATTCTTTACCTTGGTTTATATTAGGAGAATTAGCGACTATCATCGATCCAAATCTACATCTACAATCCATATTTGATCCCAAAATGTGTCTCACCTTAACCAGATCATTACGTGAATCAAAAATTGAAGGAATAAATAACTATCTACCATGTCACTGAAGGTTAAGCCACTAACCACCAAGACTAAGAGAATACACAAACACTGTATTTGCCCATTCGTCGAATGAAAGATATAACCACCTAGGAACTTAGAGAACTCGCGAATAGAATAAAGAATGTGTAGGAAAAAAGGATTTAAGTGGCCAAAAAAAAGGTAAAGGAGAAATAGAAATGGCTAGGGTTTTTGGACTTAGATAATTTTATGAAACCCTAGGACATGGAAAAGACCTATATTCTCAAACCTTAAAATTGCTATATCTCCCTGGTTTTTGCACCAAAATGCATGCTATCTTAACTGGAGCTTGCAAACACCTTAAACTATCCCTAGTTAAGTTTGCAAGTCACAACACATCAAAATTTTCTTCACTGATCCAAACAAGTTGTAGTAGGACAAGGAAACTTAGGATTTTAGCAAGGATAAGACCATTTTCTTAGGATTTTGGAAATGACACGAAAATGGGCTAATAGTGGCTATGACTGGGGATGTATGCCTCTTGTAGTCATAGCAAGAATTAAAAATTTCTAGAGGAATCAGACCACTCACTAAACAAAAATTGACAAGGAACCTTCTCAAAAAAGGCAAACGAACCAAGAAAATAGAAAAGAAAACACACAATAAAAGAGGAAGAAAATGTACAATATGTACAAATATTTACAAACAACCTCAAGGTCTAATAATTAGAATCAACACTTACCTCTATCAAAAATATAATTCTCATCACCAAGCATCAGAGATGAACTGAAGCCATTATTTTTGCCAACATGACCAAACATGCTTCCATGAATCTTCAACATATCATATGGAAAATAACCAACACCCTCACTATCAAAAGGCATTTGTAAATCACTAAAATACTAAAGGTACTGATCATTATGTGACATAGAACTATCACACTCCTTAAAGAATCTATCCAACTGAGGAGAAAAACATCCCGACTCCACATCATAGCTAGAAATATGCTGGCCTCTTTCAAAACATACTTGAATATCAAAAAATAAATTTTGAAATTCAAGACTTTGTACATCAGACAAGTTCTCAAGAAGATTCCTTTGAACTTTAACTTGTGGCTTTAGATTTAGCTTATCCTGGGAGACATCATCATGGTGGACTAGAAATATAAAAAACTGATCTTCTACCTAATAGCTGATATATCCTAGTTGATTCATTTCAAAATCTTTTGAAAACAAAGCATCGACACTATCTATATCCCATTTCTGGAGAAATGAACATACCTCTGGCTGAAGTAAATAATCTAATGTAGAACTTGAAACCTCTCTCACCTTTTCATAAAATTATTCAAATTGTGGCATGGACAAATCAAAAAGTAGTCCATTACATATGCCATCATTTTGGCATATGTTTCCTTGACATGAATCACTGTTGTAGGGAACACCAATAACACTATCAACTTCCCCTTGATAGGACATTGATCTCACATGATTAACAATATTAAAACCACCAATGCCCAGATCAAACAAGTTGACCTCCATTTTTGGTTCAAGAGAAAAATGAGCTACCATGGTTTCATATTCAGGCTCATATGAACTTTCATCTATCCTAGGATCAATAGATTCATATGATGAATCAAAGGATGAGAGGATAAAAATTGAAAAATCAACTTTTTCCTCATTGTTAGCTGAAATATAAGAACTTGAATTAGTTTCCTCACAAAGCTGCCTATAAACCATTTCCTTATCTTCAAGAAGATTAGGGTCATTTTTGCTCCAAGAAACCTCTTTCTCACTATCAACAGTACTGAAGTCTAATAGAATCTCATCATTTGGGGATTTATCATCATTTATTGAAAGATCTTCCCCCTCTTCATTTCCAATACTTGACTACAAACAACTCATTTTTTGCAGCCTCACAACTAGAAAGACTAGTTACAAAATTACTTTGTGTGTAACCCCTGTATATATCTATCTCTGCATCAAAGAAACTTTGCAATTCTTTACTAACTATGTTAACTCCTATACAAGGGGAAACCATTGCTTGCTGAAAAAAATCTTCATTTACATTTTGTTCAAAAACATAATATGAATTATGGTTAGTAAGATTAGCAGGGATAGAAACACTTTGACATTGACTCTCACTTCTTGATACACACCTATCTATTTTATCTAATGCACTATGATAGTGAACTCCAACAGACAAAAATCCTCTGGTAATCACATATTTCAGGTTATTTTCAATATCCATCACTATAGTAAAATCCTGATGTAAAGTCTGTGGCTCTTTATCTCTCAACAAGAAGCTCATCTTTCTACCAAAAGCACCCAAATAGATTACCAAACAAATCATCGGGCCTATAGCCTTTTGGAATATCATGCAATGCTTTTGAAAATATGATGTTGAATGATGGGACTAACTCATCTTCTTCAATTTCAATGTCCATCAATTTGTTCAACACACTACTTGCATTCATCCTTTCAGCAAACTGCTCCATAAATGCTGAACTCAATTATTCGCATGAAGAAATAGAATTTGCTGGTAAAGAATAAAACCAAACTTTGGCATCATCTTTCAAAGTCTAGACTAGAAACTTCATGAAGATATCCTTGTGAAAAATATCAAAGTATCCCATCAGATCACCAAAATCTTGCAAATGCTTATATGCTGAATCTGATTGTTTCCCCTTAAACTCTTGTAAATGCTTCCTAACTTCACTCAGAAACTCATTTGGGAAACCATGAATACCATCAAAACACAATGGCTCATACTTTTGTACAGAAAAACTTCTACACAAATCCATTATGGACTGCACCTGTACTTAGTGAAATTCTCAGATTTTATCATGAACAACTCATGTAGCTATAAGGACACCTAAATCACACATATGTCTCCAAAGAAAGAAACCTATATTTTTACAGAAAATCTAGAGAGATATGTAGACCCACAATCCAAAAGTCCCTCCTATGGTGACTTATTCACCCATTAAGGACCATGCAAATACAAAATATTAAATGGAAAATACCTAGTAGTACTACAGTTGAAACTTAACTTGTTGACTTGGAAGCAAGGCATATCTAGAGCCTTCTTTGTAGCTCCATCAAGTTTTTTTCTTGTAGAGTCACCACCTCCTTGAAGAGGAAAATGTTTTACTTATTTTTGAATTTCTTTCCAGCCAACCAAAACTTCACCAGGGTCTTAAAAACCATTTATCACGACTAAAAATACATCTTTCATACACTAATCAAATAGAGAACTCAGAGTCGCCACTCACAACTTGGTGAGATGATATAATTTTTTTGAATTTGACTGTATACGTTCAATGGTAACTACTAGATGTGATCAATAAGAAGGCTGGGAGTCTAGCTCTACTTGTACCTACATTATTTATGACAAATTTATAACACTAGAGATATCAAATTGGATTTAGCATGACTATTTCATCTCTATACCCCAACATAGTCACCATTTTTTGGCTCCTTTTTCCCACACTGTCAGATTTACAATTCAATTGAAAAATTAATGTCACTGACTGTCAATAACCACTCTAAATTTGACAAGAAAAAGGGCCAATTAAAAAGGACCAATAGAATGATCCTCCTACACTTTGAGCTCCACATCATTGAGGCAGGTATACCTCATCTGCACATACATAAATTACATGTGACAACAACAACTCACAAATATATCACTGTGGAATAACCTTTAGACTCCTATAGGTAGCTTGTACCTCAATGAATCACCAAGTCTTATGCAATATCCTACTTTCATAGAATGAGTCTAAAAACTAGAAAGGACTTATATTATCTCATATCAACATGAAAGGGAAAAGGATTTCAAATGATTGAGTTGATGTTTTTGGGTTGAATGGACCCCTGAAATACCCCAAGCCTCTCATAGACTAGTTCCTTATCCAATGGGCAATAGAGTCAAATAAGTCACTACAACAAAGAGCTATGAATAGAGAAGACAATACATTCTAATATGTTGATGCCTTACACCAAACATACACAACTGATAAGACCATACTTAAGAATCCACCTGTGTACTCAATTATACAATTACCTATTCAAAGGACTTTAACCCTCCCCTTATAAGAGACCTAGGAACAAGCAATTCATTAATCAACATCCATTGAAAGACAAGTTTGAGATATATTTGATATCCTAACTCATACACATTTGAAAACTAGTCCTAAACTCAGTTATTTCTAGAGAAACAACTCTATTGTAGTCATCTTCAGACATACAATAGAAAGATTAAAACACCCTTGATGCTCTAATCAATAAGTTCAAGAACCAAATGGAGACAATCTAATAGTAGTATGAAAATATTGAGATCTTCTTCATAGGAAAAATTGTTACAACTTATATTCTATTCTCCAAGATAGAAAGGAAAGAGGGAACACCCTATATGCATAGAAGAAGAAAAAATATTTACAGGAAGAAAACCACTCATGGAACCAGCCCTAACTATTAAAGAGATTCAGGAGCTGAAACTGGAACCCTTACTAAATGATCTTGGAAATCCTTATAAAGGATTGCAACAAGCTTGGGATCATTTAGGTCAAAATTAGGTCTACACCCACCACCACAACTAAGCTTAACAAGAAATGAAAGAAATTAGGAAAGCCTGGAAACCCAGGAGGGTTAGATCAAATCTGATTGTACAATTATTTGGGCTTCATCATCAATAGGCTAACTGCAAATATAAATTATTGATTTCTTGTTGCAGGCAATAAAATTTTAATGCCAAGACCAACTTGGAAAACTTGCATGAATCAAGGAATGGAATAGATGATAACCATCAATCAAACTCTAGACACCCCTATCCTATATCAGTCCTCTACATTAAAAATGGCATGGCTCTGAAGGAAACACAATCAAATTAGGATGACTACCAATATCCTCCAATCAATTCTTTACCTACAACCACCCATGGAAAAAAATCAAATCTAGTTTAGCTTTGTCATTTCTATTCCACCGTATCAAAACCTTGTAGAGAAACCCTAGTAGAATATTCAAATCATGGTAGCAATGGTTAATCAATCAGGTTTAAAACAAGGCTATTGATCTCTATCCTTTCTTGACATATCAAACAATTTTCATAATTTGACAATAGTCAACTTAGCCTTTTAAAATTACCCAACCACATCATCATTATCTGTAACCAATTAGAATTGAGCACCTCAGCACACCTGGCAATGGACCCACTTTGATTTACCATGGCAAGCCTCCCTTAACCCTAAGTCATCTGGTGAATACTCAACTAAAGGCTTTCTCCTGATCTCAAAATATTTTTCTTAACTATGTTCTAGTTTTGAGATCATGTGATCGCTTAATATTCTCTTGACTCATGGTTTGATTTAGAAAACAAGAGACCACCACCCGATCTTATCTACATCTATGGTTCATATCAATCTTCAAGCCTTTACCTTTAACTCATCTCTATCCATCGATTAAGTGACTGAGAGAATCTCATAATTGCTGAATATTATCCTTAACTGGGGTTTGATCTGGAGAATAAGTGACCAAGGCATTCTTGCAATTGCTTGATGTTTGGCCTAACCTTGGTTAAATCATGAGCACAATAGATGACTATGCACTTAACCACCCGCTAGGTCACTGAATGCTAAGAACATAACCACCAGGATCATGAGAACACAAGACCACTCAGTTGCTAGATCATTGAATACAAAACTTAACTGCCCAAACAAACTCATACCAGCTTTAACTTAACTCATCTCTATCCAACGATTCATAGACAAAGGAAACTCCTATTCAGTGAGAGTTTAAAATAACTAGGGCTTTACAAGGAAAACACAGGAACAAAGGAATTTGGTGAATCACCAAGTCTTTGCTTAACTCTAGGTTCCATTAAGAGAATTAGTGTCTACCATTGATCTTGCCTTCATCTTGTGGTTATCGTTAATTTCCAAATAACATATAACCCCTTATCTTTAACTCTTGTCTATCCAATGAATATGCGAACAAATAAATCTCCTAGTCACTGAAGGTTATCTCTAACCATGGTTAGATCCAGAGAATGAGCAAATGCCTTTAATCTCTAAGTCACCAAAATAATGTCTTAAGTCAGGTCTCGTGAAGAGCTTAAATGCCCACCATTGATCAAAACTCAAATCAATGGTTATCACTAATTTTTGAAGTCTTAGAACTTAACTCATCCAATTTAGGCGATCCAGCAAACAAAGAGAAATTCTTTCTTTGTCTTTAAGTGCGGTCATATTCAGAGAATCAGCGAACAAAGAAAACTCATAATAGCCAAACATTTGTCTTGACCAGGGTTAGAATAGGAGATCACGCAAACAAAGTAATCTCCAAGTCGCTAGATACATTCTTTACCTTGGGTTATATTAGGAGAATTAGCAACTACCCTCGATCCAAATCTGCATCTACGGTTCATATTTGATCTCAAAATGTGTCTTGCCTTGATCGGATCATTACACAAATTAGTGACCGAAGGAATAAATAACTGTGCACTAGGTCACTGAAGGTTAAGCCACTAACTTCCAAGACTAAGAGAATATGTGAACACTATATTTTCCCATTCACCAAATGATAGATATAACCACCTAGGAACTTAGAGAGCTGGTGAATAAAATAAAGCATGTGCAGGAAAAAAGGATTTAAGTGGCTAGAAAAAAGGTAACAAAGAAATAGAAATGGCTAGGGTTTTTGGACTTAGACAATTTTATGAAACCCTAGGACATGGAAAAGACCTATATTCTTAGACCTTAAAATTGCTTTATCTCCCTAGTTTTTGCACCAAAATGTATGCGATCTTAACTGGAGATTGCACACACCTTAAACTACCCCTGGCTAAGTTTGCAAGTCATAACACATCATAAATTTTCTTTGTTGATCAAAACAAGTTGCAGTAGGAAAAGGAAAATTCTTAGGATTTTGGCAATGACAAGAAAATGGGCTAACAGATGCTACCTTTAAAATCTTAACTTGTTGTGATGACTGACGAGACAAATATAGTGGAGCTGATCAGAGACAGTGAAATGGTTAAGAAAATAATTAACAAGAATATGATAATTATATCATTATGGTTATGTGTTTGATTTTTTTGGTGATCAGTTGTTTTTTGGAGGTTACTTGAAGTTTCTATATGCTAATCCTACAACTGCGATTCATCTTGAGAAAATATTTGGGACATTTCAAACAATAAATAGTGATATTTGAAAAATGTTAAGTTTTTGAGTGGCTTATGGTTTAATTGGTATTGGTAATATAAATTGATGCTATAGTCAAATGTTATTGGTCAAACTTCATTAGAGAATGTGCATGGATGGATGGAAATAACTGTTTAATGTTTATATCATCAAGATGAGTGTGTAAAAATGATTTGAGAAAGCTAATTGGTCAAGAAGGAAAATACTTGATAAAATAATTTAATTTCTTGATTGAATCTAAAAATGAAAAGGTGAGGTCAATGAATTTCAAATTGGACATAGAGATATGTGATATGAAGCCAAGTGTATGGTTAGATTGAAAAGGTATTATGTTTTAGGGTTTTCTATGGTGGTGGAAACCTAAGAGAAAATAAATACAGTATAAGATGGAAAAAGAATATTGTGAAGTTGGTTGTTGATCATGTGCCAATGAAAAATAAAGAAGAGACAAAAGGTGTAGTCTAGCCAAGCATCAGAGAGGAATGTTGTTTGAGATACAAAGGATCTAATCAAGAAAAGGAAGTTTCTATTTCACATGTCATTCTTACATGTTATTTCCTAACAGCTACAACAGAGTTTTGGATATCCTCAAGTGAGGTAAATCATGATAGATATTCATTGTATTGCAAATCATGTATGGTGTGTTAGGAATGAATGTTGAATATATCCTATGGGGGAGTATTCACATCCATTTTGTAGCAGTTGTTGTTGCATTCATGACTGTGATTGTCTTTAATGTCAACACAGTGATCTACTGAAGATTAGCAGTGAAGCATACAGTGTTTGTATTAGCGCACATGGGATATTGAAGATCAAGCTATGTGGAGTTGATGACTTAATCTATGATGTTTCTTGAGATCTTGGTTAAGAGCACATATGTAAATTCATTTATTCATGATAATTATGTGTAATTCAGTGGAAGTAGTATTCAAACAGTGTTCCTGAGTAGCAGTTTGTGGAAATCGGATGATATCTCCTAATTGGGATAGAATCTGAGCATGCAAGGTTGTAAAGATGATGAAGACATGATGATTGTGACATGGATGTGATAGCAAGGTTAGAGGTCACATGAGTGAAGAATTATCTTAATTGGAAGCCGACAGTTTTATCTAATTGTGGAACATTGTGTAATGTGTGGAAAATTTTATTTTGTAATTTGTATACCAAGTCATTTGTAATTATTTGAGTGTGGTATAAAGGAAGGATTATTTTCCTTATTGTAATAAAAAATAAAATTGTAGAATTATGTGGAAGTGAATTGCAAAATTGAGCAATACTTGTCGTAAGAGGATATGCAAAGTACAAATATCTGGTATTGAGATCTGATGAAGTAGTTGGTGCAGTTTGGCACCGTCAAAGGAGAAGTGATAAGTTGTTAACATTAGTAAACTTTTTGTAATATTATATTGAGTAATACAAAGATGAGTTGGACAGTGAGTTCAGTTATCATTCCCTTGAAGTTGTTTGGATAGTGGATCCTTCTGTCTTCCATAACTCCTAACAAGGTTAGAATATTTTAACTGGGATTCAAAGTCTCCTAACAGAGATTCATATGTACTGAATGTATTTCATAAGACTCCTAACAAAGTCCATCCTCTCACATAGAATTTTCATATTAGTGCATCTTTTGTGGGTATCATTCCCACTGAGGTTTACTCTTTGATCAAGAGGTTCCCTAGTCAGCATATCTTGTGTTATTGTGTTGTTTTGTATGTATATCTTTTTATGGTTATTGATTACATTTCTTTCATGGTTGAAATCTATTAAAGGTGATAAAAGTTATATTTATCTGATAACTGATTCACCCCCCCTCTCAGTTATCTTGGTGGACGTTACTTCCTAACAATTGGTGTCAGAGTAACATGTCCTTGAAGGAAAAGTTTAGCAACTTAAGGAGATCCATGGAGAATCATTTCAGGAAAGAAAGCCCTAAGTTTGATGGACTAAATTTTGATAGCTGGAAAGAAAATATGAAGACACATTTACTTTGTTTAGGACCAGGATATTGGTTAATCACAAATAACAAGAAGACTATCATTGATGAATACAAAATTGAAGATTTTACTAATGAGGAGAGAGATCTATTCATGTGTAACATACTTGCCAGAGAAGCACTCTTGTCAGCTCTTCTAGAAAATGAGTATAATCAAGTAAAATATCTAAAGACATCTCATGAAATTTGGTTATCTTTACAATCTACTTTTGAAGGTGATGAACATGAAAAGAAAGTCAAATTATGTAATTGGATATGTGCATTTGAAGATATAAGAATGATGGAAGATGAATCTGTTAGAAGCTATATTGGTAGAATGTTAGAAATTGTTGTAGGTATAAAATCCTATGAAGGAATCAAGATAGAGAATGAAGTGATATGGAAAATTCTAAGGACATTAACTCCTGCATTTAAGCAGACAATGCAGATGATTGAGAAAGTTATACCTTGCACTAAGAACTTCACCAGAGAAAATCTTCTTGGAAGAATAGAAGCAACAAAGATGAACTTGAGACAATCAGGAGATCTACCTAGAATGGAGACATCATTCAACACACTTAGTATTCATCCTAATTTTTCAAGAAGCATTAATATAAGCAGAGACTTTTCTAGTGGCAGTAGATTTAAGAATGAAGAAGATAGGAAGATTGAGGAAGGAATTGTCTTGCATGTGAAAAGATAACTAGATGGTAAGAAAAATTTTAAATGTTGGACTTGTCAATAATATGGTCATTTTGCATCTAAATGTCCTAAGAGAGTAAAGAAGTATAGAAATAACTTTAAACCTAGAAGATCTAAAGAATGTTATTATGCTAATGATGAAGAATTTGAAGATAGTATGGAAAAATCTCTAAGTAAAAGTGATAATAAGAATGATGATATAGGATTTGTAGCAATAAAAGAAGAAAACCATGAAATATAAATTAAAGAAGAAAATTATTTACTTTCTCAAGTAGAAAAGAGATCTGATTGGATTATAGACAGTGGTTGTTCACATTGTATGACTGGAGACATGAAGAAATTCATAAAGTTTACCAATTATGATGGAGGAATTGTTAGAGTTGGAAACAATGCACCTTGTTTGATAAAAGGAATAGGATCTATTACTCTTGATGGAAAGACTAACAATGATGATGTTTATTTTGTGGATCGATTGAAACATAACCTTTTGAGTGTTGGAAAACTAGTTGATAAGGGATATCAAGTTTGGTTTATTGTGAAAACTTGTGTAATCAAAGACAATGATGGTATTTTGATTGGAACTAGATCAAGAACCAGAGGTAATGTATTTTAGTTGAATCCTACTGAGACAACATACTTGACTACTAAGATTGATGACAGTTAGCTATGGCACAAAATATTTTGTCATATAAACTTTGATAACATTGTGAAAATGAGTACTACACTTGCAGTAAGATATTTGCCTAAAATTATGAAACCTACTAACATGATTTACAAGGAATGTGTTATGGCTAAACAAAAGAGAATCTCATTTCCTAGCAAGAAGTTTACAACAAAAAAGAAGTTGGAAATTGTTCATACAGACTTGAACGGTCCCATAAGGACTAGAGGATTCTATGGAGAAAGGTATTTTATGATTCTTGTTGATGATTTTACAAGAATGATATGGATTGCATTTCTTAAAGAAAATTCTGAGGCATTTGATAAGTTTAGAATAATTAAGAACAAAGTTGAGAATGAATTTGGAGTGAAGATTAAATGTTTGAGATTAGATAGAGGTGGAGAATTTACTTCAAAATAATTTAACACTTTTGGTGAAGTGAATGGCATTACGAGATAGTTTTTAGCCCATAGAACGCTTGAACAAAATGCTATTGCAGAAAGAAGAAATAGGCTAGTAACTAAAGCAACAAGAGCCATGCTATTTAAAAATGACTTGGTGAAGATATTCTAGAGAGAAGCAATGAATACAACAATATATACAATGAACAAAATACATATCAGAGCAGACATAGATAAGACACCTTATGAACTATGGTTTGGACATGCACCATCAGTTAAGTATTTCATAGTTTTTGGAAGTAAATGTTATATTAAGAGAGACGATGACATTGGAAAGTTTGACCCTAGAAGTGATGAAGGTATATTTCTTGGTTATTCATTGAAAAGAAAATATTATAGATGTTTTAATAAAAGAACTAAAACTATTGTTGAGAGCACAAATGTTAAAGTTGATGAAAAGTTCAAAATTTAGGAAAGACTGCTTGATTATGAATCAGATGAAGGAAATCATCCTAGAATTGATCAAGAAAATGTTGAATTATTCTATGAAACTGAAACTAATTTGCAGATTGAGAGCTACATTGAGGAAATCATAGAAGAACCTATAGTTGGAGCAAGAGCTAAGACAGTGACACCTAATAGGAATCTAACAAGAAATCATCCTATTGAGAAGATTATTAGAAGCATAGATAGAGGAAATCTGGCATGAAATAAGGTACAAGAACAATTATGTTTAATTTCTCAAATTGAACCTAAATCTACTAGTGAAGCGTGTGAAGATGAAAATTGGATTAAAGCTATGAAGGAAGAACTAGATCAAATTGAAAAAAATAAGACTTGGGAATTGGTCCCTAGACCTAAAGATAAGAATGTTATAGGAACTAAATGGGTATTCAAGAACAATATGAATGAACAAGGAGAAGTTGTAAGGAATAAATAAATATTGGTATGTAAAGGATACTCACTGCGAGAAGGAATTGAATATGAAGAAACTTTTTCACCTGTAGCAAGAATTGAAGTGGTAAGAATGTTTTTGGGTTATGAAGCCTATAAGAAATTTAAAGTATAACAGATGGATGTGAAGTCAACATTTCTAAATGGAGAGTTAGAAGAGGAAGTTTATATTGAGCAGCTTGAAGGTTTTCCCTTAACTCATAAAGGAGACATGGTATGTAAACTGAACAAAGATTTATATGGACTTAAACAAGCACCTAGAACTTGGTATGCAAAACTGGATAAGTATTTGATAAAATTAGGATTTACTAAAGGCACAGTAGATAGTAACTTGTATATGAAAGAAATTGAAAATGGTTTTTTGGTTGTAGTTATTTTTATTGATGATATTATCTTTGGAGGAGAAGATGAAGCCAATGATAATTTTGCAGATGAAATGAAGACTAAATTTGAAATGAGTATGATTGGTCAGATGAAATATTTCTTAGGATTGTAGATAACACATAACAGTGATGGTATCTTCTTATGTCAAACAAAGTAATTGAATGACTTATTAAAAAATTTGGAATGGAGAACTGTAAGCTGGTTGACACACCTATGGTAACTGGACACAAGTTATCTAGCACAGATGAGACTCCTACAATTGAACATAAGAAGTACACATCTATGATTGGAGGATTGCAATATTTAACTCATACAAGACCAGACATATCACATGTGGTTGGAATCATTGCAAGATTTCAAGCTAACCCTAAAGAATCACATTATGTAGTAGTAAAAAGGATACTGAGGTACTTGAAAGGCACAATTGAATATGGATTGTGGTATGAAAAATATGATGAATTTACCTTATGTGCATATACAAATTTAGATTGGGGAGGTAGTGTTGATGATAAAAAGAGTACAAGTGGTGGAGCATTTTTCCTTGGAGGAAGATGGTTTCTTGGATAAGCAAGAAACAAAACTGTATTTCATAGAGTACATCAAAAGAAAAATATGTAGCAACAACAAACAATTGTAAACAGATAATATGGATGAAACAAATGTTGAAGGATATTGGAATAATATTTGATGAGCCTATTGTTATACATTGTGATAACATCAGGACATTTAGTATGTCTAAGAATCTTTTACTACATTCTAAGACAAATCATATAGAAATAAAGTATCATGTAGTGAGAGAAAAAGTTGCAGAGAAAGAAGTTAGACTTGATTATATAAGTAAAAAAGAGTAGATTGCAGATATATTTACAAAGCCTTTGCCTAAGGATACATTTGAGTATCTGAGAGCACTAGTACATTTGAGACCTTTTTTCGACAACCGAGCATCTAAATTTAGATAGTAAACTGTTGCTTAAGTGACACCACTTGGCATCATAGTTTTGTAGTCAAAAAAATTGACGGTTCTATCAGGCATCGTAATGATGACAACCTTGTCTGTCGCTAAAAGAGGGTGCGAACATAGTGAGCCTGCCATCAGACTTATTTATGGTCATTGCAATTTGGATGCCTACCCGTCACAACAAATTACAAATGATAGCGACCCGTCAGAAGCTTCCAACGGGTATCCATCATTTGTAACATGTTCGCTGATGGAAATGCTTTTATTGCAATGAATATCTATCATAAATTTAAAATGCATATCTGTCATTTGTAGTTTGTAACGACGACTATGTTGTACATGCAATGGACATGCATTGGAAATTTATGATGGATATCTGTTGTTTATGGTTTTTTCTGACAATGATGTTGTTAATACAATGAATAGATGTCAGATGTTTGCAACGGAAAACCTTTGTTGTTTTAAAAGTCATCGTAGTTACGATGACAATGAATTTTTTTTAAAAAAATATAAATTTGTCGATCGAGTTGGTATCGATTCAGAATGGTGTTCTTGCAGATCTGGTTCCTGCTCATGATTTGGTTATGGATCATTCAGAGATAACTTTGTAGTAGATTCAGTAGCAGCTTATGGATTATTGAGTCAAGTCTAGAGACTTGGATTTGGAATGGATCCCACTGAATAAAGACTTGTGATAGCGACTGGTCTAGCACAATTCAGAGATAACTTTGTAGTAGATTTGGTAGTGGCTCATGGATTATTGAGTCGAGTCTAGAGACTTGGATTTAGAATGGATCCTACCGAATCAAGACTTGTGATAGTGACTGCTCTAGCACAAGAAGCTAGTGCGGCGATCAGAGATGCATTCTTCCTGATGTGTTCATGGGATATATGTGAACCTGATTGCATTTGGATCTGATTCAAGTGACTTCTTGACTTCTTTGGTCTGAATTTGATGTGTGGGTTCATGGTGTAGTTGATATATATTTGTCATACATGGATTGAGATCTTAAATTATTGAGCTTCTCTTTGTTTCAAGAATAGTTTAACATTCTCTACTTAACAGGGCCAACCACATGAAGATGGAAGCTCATTTGACCCCTCCTAGGAGCCTCTTATGACCCTTCATGACATTTTAAGATCCCTAAGATGTATTATTAGGGATCGTAAATGGTCATAAAGGGTCATAAGGGGTCCTGGGACACAACAGTTGAGAAACATAAATGTAGGCATCATGGTCACAATTTTTTGGAAACACAACATAATTGAGTGGTATACCCAAATGATGCAACACAACTACTCCTCCAGTTCCATGTCTGCACTATGTAAACAAAACCCAAAGATGAAGAATAAATTTAGAGAGCACATGAGGAGAGTGATAACGACCCAAATAATATAGAGACCTATATTACTTTGATCTTTATCACTCTCCTCCACTCTCTAAATTTATTTTTTATCTATGAATTTTATTTACCGCAGTGTAAAATTGAAACTAGAGGAGTGATATACAGTTGTGTTGCATCGTCTGGGTATACCATTCAATTATGTTGTGTCTCCAAAAAATTATGATTATGATGCCTACATTTATGTTTGTCAACTATTGTGATATCTACATTTATGTTTCTTATTTGTCATGTTTATGTGCATGTTCTTTATGTGTATCTACTAGAAATTCTAAAAAAAAATTCAGTATCTACAATAGCCCTCTGTTAACTACATTTACACATATGGTCCCAACAAAGTAGTGCACAAACTACACAAAGAAGGCATCTTAGAAATATGATTTCTACTTTCACCATTGAAGCAATCTTGGTGGCACTAGCTGCCTCTTGAGCCTTGCACAAGTTGCACTCATTTCCTACATCAAGTATAGATGTAGATGGGGTAGATGTAAATATGGTTTGATTGACCCACCAAAAGTATTGACATCCAGTATTTCCCTAACAATACCAAATGTACATTAGTTCTTCATAAAATGATTAGTTGTCACATTATTTTTAAACATAAAATATAATTACGTATCTAGACTTTTTTCCTATTTGGGAAAACCCAAAATTGATGCCCAAGATTACTTGTTGTGCGTGACATCTTCAAAATGCGTGGGCCAACACCACATTGACACATAGGCACATTGACCAAAGTCATCGATGCTATTTTGACAAATATTGAATTTCCATTACTTTGTTCATTCATACTAATTATAATTACAATAAAAAGAAACATACTAATGTAGACTTGCACATTTTTTGGCTAAGTCGAAGTCTTTGGTTTAAATCACTAGACATAAAAAAAAAAATGACAAACCAAAGACACCCATGCAATTGTAAAGAAAGGTAATTTTCTTAATCACGTCACTAATTTTTTCATGTCTAAATACTGGTGTCTTTCAAGTGATTTGATTCTTGTCATGCCCACTACAAATGAGAACAGTCTTAACTAGTGAGGTTGTTTAAGCATATAGAGATTAAATACACTATTTTAGAATGAAATTTCTCTTAACAAAAGATCAAAGATATATAAGTAGGACATATAAAAAAAGGTGAATAAGAGTAGTACATATAAAAAATTTATTATAACATGCCAAACATCTGGCATAATTGTACATTTCATTCATGTCATTGATATTCTTCTTCATCCATCTCATCATCAAGATCATTGTCATCGATGACATCATCACCACCACTATTATCATCATTATCATCATCACCATCACCATCATCATCATCATCATCCTCATCATCATCATCATCATTAGTAGTAGCATCAGTAGCAACATCATCCTCATCAGTAGTAGCATCATCATCATCAGTAGCAGCATCATCATCATCTTCTTCTTCATATTCTTCTTTGACTAGCTATCAATTGTGATCTGGTTCTACATCATCTTCCAGTTCTTCATCTTCCTTGATATCTTCTTCCATCGCATTATAATTTATCGTTCTTCCTCTTGGATCATGTCTAACAACAAATGACCAACCTATTTTATGTGGAACCTCTAAGTAAAATACTTTCTCACATTGGCTTGGAAGAACATAGGGCTCTTCTCCAACTGGCTCAAACAACCTTGTATTAATAATTGGAAATCCATTGTCATGTTCAATAATAGTTCTATCAAGATCATTTTTATTGAGTCATAGTCTGTACCATTTCACAATGAAGAGAACTAATTTGAAGGAATTAAGTCGCAATCAAGTATATCAACCAAAATACCATAGTATTGATTTTGTGACTCTCGAGGATGTAAGTCATTTCTAGATGAAATATTAGTCACTTGGAACACTGCACTTATCCCAGAATCACAAGTTCTCTTTGTGTCATCCAACTTTTTGATGTGAAATTTATAACCATTGCAAAACATAGCCTTGTGGTGTTTCACCTACAATAATGTCAAACATGTATAAATTATTGCATCACGAGTTGAAAAACATACGATCGATTAATTAAAAAATTTATAAGTACCTAGTGATCTCTTAAACCATATGCTAAATCTATTTCCTTTTGTGTAACATTGGGATCTCCATTGCGATGAGCTTGTATAACCATTAAAGACATGGATTCCCATGTTAATCTATGACCATCATATTGACATCATTCAATTCATGCCACCATCCAATCTTGATTGTTTGCAATAAACAAATGTATTGCATCCCACTCTTTAGCAGCTGTACAAAAGTAAATAGATGACTTATAACAGATTTATTTTGAAGATTAAGAATTAATTTACTACAATAACATCTCATAATTTATTACCTTTCAGTTTCCTAAATCTACCGTTGCCCACCAAGTACTCCCCTTCAAATTTTTTAATTGAGTTGAGATCCCAAATGCAATCTATATGGGACTTTGCTGCAAGATTAGGAAGATATTGAGTAATGTACACCATCTAGTATACCATATATCCCTCAACCATAGAACCCTCGGGATGTGCTCTTTTTTGTACCAAACCCTTAAAAAATTTCAAGTGTCTCTCAACCATCCACATTGACCTAGCATGTATAGGTCCACACAATTCAATCTCCTCAACTTGGTGTATGAGGTAGTGTTCTTGCGCATTGAAAAAAGATGGAGGTAAACACTTTTGCATTTCACACATTAATCGATAAATTTTTTTCTTCCAATATTTTATATCTTCTTTGTAAATTTCTTTAGATGACAACCACCTACAAGGGATTCAAGACATAAATATATAAATATGAGACTTTACAATATATTGCTTGTTTGATATTATTGTTTGATATATTGAACAAATATCACTGCTTACCTCATGTATTTTCTAAGATCATATATCACTTGTTTGATATTATTGTCGAAGTTCTCTGGGAGAGATAGGGGTAGCAAATATTGCAACAATTGTCAACTGATCATTTCATACAATGAAAATTGAATGCAATTACACAAATATATTGTAAATACAAAAGACTATGACTTACCTTGATGAAGGTATGTCAATCATGTGTTTTCATCCCTGACCCAAAATCATTTTTTTTTGATATGAGATTGCTTATATCCATAACAAATCCTATAGGAAATCAAATTTTTTGGATCACTTCTTTTATGGCATTACTTTGTTGCTCTGTTAATAACCAAGGAAGAGCACTTGCATTAATCCGGTCTCCATTGCTATTTGATTCAATGATATTTTTCATTGCATTATTGGAATCATTAATGTCACTACAAATTTTTCCAAGTTTTTCTTTGTCATGCCTTCTGTCCAATATTTTCCACAACGTCTCTATTACATTCTTTCAAATATGCATATTATCAAACAAATGCATAATTTGTAGATGCTCATTATAGGCCAGCTTACTAAATTCTCTGGGATAACATTTTAGTCCCTTTGGAAGCTGGTCAGTGATGCCTTCACGACCTTCAAGATCATCAACAACATAATTAGCCAACAAAACACAATCAAAATATATAATTTTCAAACATTGACCATTACGTGGAATGATATTACCTTGAATTATATTATATTCCAATTTCTATATGTGAGGTGTCATTCTTTGGGGCTTTGATGTAGTCTCTTTTTTCCCATTGAAAATATGACTTTCTGCACTTCGATACTTATGATTTCTGGGGAGGAACTGCCTATACTCATCAAACACCTATTTTCTTAAACTTTTGGAATGATGAGATTTCATCTTTGCACCACACATTGGACATGCAAATTTTTCATTTGTTTGAGGAACTACAAGATAACGATAAAATTGGATTAAATATGTATATTTTTAAAATTTGAATTATCCCGTACAACTAGAATTCACCATAACATACCACAGAAATGTGTCAACCCTGGAGCAATATGAATTGTCCACAAAAGCATTGCATGAAATTGAAATTATCTTTGTCTAATTGGTCGGGAGATGTCATACATAGTGAAAGCATTCTATAACACCAACAACTCATTGATAAGAGGTGCAATATATACATTCATATCTTTCACTTGGTACTTACCTAGTTGAATTAACAACATCAGATAATTATTGTGGCCATTTCACTCCAAGACTTATAATTACATGTAGATCACAATAAAATAATAAGATACCTGGAACAATCATTTCTAGCATAATGTGCTCCCTCTTTATTGACATCCATGGAGGAAGGTTATTGTTTATAACAAAAATAGGCCACATCGAGCAAATGGATCTCATCTCTCCATGCGGATTGACACCGTCTATTGCTAGAGAAAGTCTGAGATTTTGAGGTTCCTTTTTAAAGTGTGGCCACTTTTCCTCTATCTCCATAAATGATGAACCATCCACAAGCATTTGAATAATTTCATCTCAACTCCTGCCGCATGCATGGTAATCCATAAATTGTGCCAAGCTATTGCACCTAAATAATCATTTCAGACGTGGAATAATGGGGATGTGATGAAGAACCTTGCGAGGCACCTTTTTGTCACTTGATCATCTTGATATCTGCTCATATGGCATTTAGGGCATTCTATTGCATTTTTTTGTTCTTTATAATAAATAATATGATCTTCAGGACAAGCATTTATTGTTTGATACTCCATTCCAATATGTTTCATAGTGGCACATAATTCTCAGTAGGAGCGAGGGAGAACATTTGATGGTGGTAACATAAAGTCACCTATCAATCTGCAACAAATAATATAAATCATTACTATAAACAATCTTAATGGTACATGTTTCACCTTTTATAGACTATAATGACATATATGACAAACCTTAGCATATGTAACATTGCTATGTTGGATAAACCATTCATAACCTTCAAATTCACCAACAACAATACAACAGAGAGAAGAGTCGATTGGGAGCCTTCATAAAGGGTCATGTCCACCTTCTCAAGTAGAGGTATGATGCCCTACCTTGTAGCCAATGAGCCATCAAGATATTTCCTCATGAAATGATCATAAACAAGGTGTACCACATAGTTTAACTATTGGACAATGAGCTGATAGGAGTTTTGAATAGATTTGAATAAAAACTTAAGAGTATTGAATTTTATCATGCAATGTTATTGTTTTCATTGCATGCTTGCTGCTATTGTGCACCATATATTGTTTTATACATTGTTTATTTCATTGAGATTGTGAGCTATTGTAGTTGACTGTATTCTTTTGGGGTCTGATCTATTGTAGTTGTTTCTTTTTTCTTTGAATCATTGTTTACAATTACTTTTGATGCAATATTTATGTGAATAACAAGAACAAAATGGTGAATGAGTGTATTTGACAAAGATAAACATGACAGATTTTATTGGGCTGATTGGGTTGGCCTGGTACCATTTACATGGCCTGGCTAGATATTAAATAGTGAGCTCATGAACAATGTCTGATGCCCTAGCTTGCAGCCCACGAGCCATCAAGACATTTCCTCATGAAATGATCATAAACAAGGAGTACCACATAGTGAATATCAACACCAAAACAAATAAAGAGAGATCAAACACTTCACACAATGCCTTGCAGGTAATAGAAACCATGCCCTAGCTCTCAAAGCTCGTAGGTCATCAAGCATTCCAAATGAAAAGATGTAAACAATGCCAGTATTAAACAATGAGCTCATGAACAATGTATCATGCCCTAGCTTGTAGCCAGTGAGCCATCAAGACATTTCCTCATGAAATGATCATAAACGGGGAGTACACACATAGTGAATATCAATAGAAAAACAAATAAAGAGAGATCAAACACTTCACACAATGCCTTGAAGTTAATAGCAATGATGCCCTAGCTCTCAAAGATCATACGTCATCAAGCATTCCAAATGAAAAGATGCAAACAAAGCCAGTATTAAATAGTGAGCTCATGAACAATGTATCATGCCCTAGCTTATAGCCCGTGAGCCATCAAAACATTTCCTCATGAAATGATCATAAACGGAGAGTACGCACATAGTGAATATCAATAGAAAAAAAAATAAAGAGAATCAAACACTTCACACAATGCCTTGAAGGTAATAGCAATGATGCCCTAGCTCTTAAAGCTCACGGGTCATTGAGCATTTAAAATGCTAAGATGTAAACAATGCCACTGAAATTGATTTAATGGGAAGACAAAGTTCGAATGCCTACCTCAAGTGCTAGTGCCCTCTTCCCACATGCGGGTGTCAGCCTCTTCACGCACACCAAACTAGAATGCCCTCTTCGCACCACACAAAAGTGTTGTGTCATCTTCATGGTAGCTCTTTGAATTCACAAATTACAAATGACACTTTCTTCTCTTTTTTTGTTTATAATCAAATGGGTGTTGCAATTATGATGATATCATCACTATTATGACATAGTTGGGGGAACTTGGAAAACAAACACAAAAAACAAACACAAATTTTAGTGGCATCGCAAATTGGTGTCGAAATTTGACCCCAACTATTGTAGTGAAGTTATGCTTGGGGTTATGCCCCAACCTACTTTTGAGAAGTGATGTAGATTGTTGCATCAGTCCAGTGGTATATGAGCCTTATCTTTTTTTTTGGACTGGATGTTGGTACTTCCTCTATGGGGGAGTATGTGTTTTTGAGCTGAGTCTTGAGGACTCTAGTGAATGTATTTTTTGAAAAGTGTCTTTTGACATTGAAGTTGTTGTTGACATAATGATGTAGCATTTTTCATTGATGTAAATGGGGTAGAAGGATACATAAAAAAACCATCTATTGAAGAGAATTTGAGGGAGAAGGCTACAAGCAATATAAAATGGAAAACTAAAAGAATTGAATAGGAAAACAAAGCAAGAATTGATTGATGAAGAGGATTTGAAAATTTTTTAGAGCAGTAGTGTTGCAGTGTTGGTATTCACAGAACTTGGATGTTTTTTCATCTATGTTTCCATCAATGCCAATGGGGGAGATTGTTAGGAATGAATGCTGAATATATCCTATGGGGGAGTATTTGCAACCATTCTATAGTAGTTTTTGTTTCATTCATGACTGTGATTGTCATTGATGTCAACACAGTGATCTATTGAAGATTAGCAATAAAGCAGACAATGTTTGTATTAGCGCAAGTGGGATATTGAAGATCAAGATATGTAGAGTTGAGGACATAATCTATGATTTTTCCTAAGATCATGGTTAAGAGTGTATACATAAATTCATTTATTCATGACATTTATGTGTAATTCAGTGGAAGCAATATTTAGGTAGTGTTCCAGAGTAGTAATTTGTGGAAATCGGATGATATCTCCTAATCGGGATAGAATATGAGCATGAAAGGTTGTACAGATGATGAAGACATGATGATTTTAATGTGGATGTGATAGCAAGGTCAGAGGTTGCATGAGTGAAGAATTATCTTAATTGGAAGCCGACAATTTTATGCAATTGTGGAATATTGTGTAATGTGTGGAAGATTTTATTTTGTAATTTGTATGCCTACTCATTTGTAATTATTTGAGTGTGGTATAAAGGAAGGATTATTTTCCTTATTTTAATAAAAAATAAACTTTTATAATTATGTGGAAGTGAATTGCGGAATTGAGCAATACTTGTTTCAAGAGGATATGCAAAGTACAAAGATCTAGTATTGAGATCTGAAGAAGCAGTTGGTGCAATTTGGCACAGTCAGAGGAGAAGTGATAAGTTGCTGAGATCAATAGTATTTTAATATTATTCTATTGAGTAATACAAAGATAAGTTGGACAGTGATCTCAATGATATTTCCCTTGAAGCTATTTGGACAGTGGGTCCTCCTGTCTTCCATAACTCCTAACAGGGTTAGAATCTTTTAACTGGGATTAAAAGTCTCCTAACAGAGATTCATATGTACTAAATGTATTTTATAAGACTCCTAATAGAGTCCATCCTCTCACAAGGAATTTTTATATTAGTGCATCTTTTGTGGGCATCATTCCCACCAGGGTTTACTCTTTGATCAAGAGGTTCCCTTGTCAGCATATCTTGTGTTATTGTGTTGTGTATGTATATCTTTCTATGGTTGTTAATTACATTTCTTACATGGTTGAAATGTATTAAAGGTGATAAAATTTGTATTTATCTAATAACTGATTCACCCCCCCACCCCCTCTCAGTTATCTCGGTGGACTTTACTTTATAACATGGTGGAACTATAATAAAGTTTTCTAAGTCCTCTCACAAGGCTACTTCTCACAAGGTTACATTTTTTCATATATCTATAAATGCATTTCACAGGACAAAGCCTTTAACATGGCATACTTAAAAAGAGTACAAATTTGTGGGTGCCATCCCCACCATGGTTTTTCCCTGATTTGGGTTTCCATGATACCAAAAATCTTGTGTATTGGTGTTGAATATTTTTTGGTTATGAACTTACATTTGATTATTGAATTTTCTACTTTATTAGTTAAGTTAAAAGTATTTAAATGTTGAAATCGGTAGATTACTGATTCACCCCCCTCTCATTAATCTCATCATAGTAAGGTTAACAATTAGTATTAGAGCTTTGGTCCTTGGGGAAGAAGCTTAACAACTTAAGGATATGATACTGACAAGATGATGAGAAAGGAAGGTCCTAAGTTCAACAAGGATAGTTACCCAGTATGGTGTGGAAGGATGAATTTGTACTTGAAAGTAATGGGTGATCAATACTAGGATTATCTAACTATAAATATGTTCTTCCTAATGGAACTTTTTCTGCTGATCAATTGAAGGAAAAAAAAAGAGCACACTGCGACTATGGAAGCAATAGAAAGTACCTTATTAGATGCATAAACTATCAATTTACAAGACCTTGACACTACTTATGACATGTGGGAGAAGCTGAAAATAGTTTATGGAGGAGACTCACATGTGTAAAAAGATAAGGTAGACAGCTTAAAGGAAAAATTTGATGACATGAGGATGACCGAAGAGGATAATATTGAACAATATAGTCAAAGAATCAAGGAGGTAGTGAATGAAATCAAAGGAGCTGGTGGAGTCATCATTGAAGATGATGTGGTAAGCAAAATCATGAGAATTTTATTGCCACATTATGCAATTAGACTTTCTTCTATACAAGAAGTAACATCTTTAGGAACTTTACCTATTATTGTTGATTCTTTGGTTGGAAATTTAACTTCCTTTAAGTTAAGAAATTATGATAATAGCATGCCTAGAACTGATGCAACATTTAAGGACCATCTAAACTCTAGAAGGAATTATGAGCCTATTGTTGGTAGTATTCTCTATTTTTGAGACATTGTTCCCTTGAAATTTTGATCCCTTGAGGATTTCTCTATTTTTATGAGAAGGTCTCCTGCATTCTTCCATCCCAGAGCTCAAAAAATTGATTGAAATTGAGAAAAACCCTAAGTGATAGGTCAAAATGCCTTTGAAAACCTAGAAAATCCCTAGAAATGTTCATTCGAGTTCTATTTGGTTGTTACTTTTTTGAATCACTTAAGGAACCCTTGAAGCATGTGTGCTTTACTATCTTTGGCTAGTCTCTTAGTCTCCTCATAGGTTTCAACATATTCCTTTTAGTCTGGCGACTCCCCAAAACCTTTTGTTGCACGATCTCTTTAAGTTAAGAGAATATTCTTTTTCTTCTGGCGACTCGGATGACTTCAGTCACCAAGTCTCCAAATAAATCTAATGTACATTGTGTGACCTAATGACTACAATGATAAATGTTTTGAAGGCAACTATAGTTTCCTAATCTCCAGATTAAAAATACCTTCAGTCGGGTGATCTCTAAATAAAATGATGAAGTAATAAAGTATCCGACGATCATGAGACTTCTCTCTACTTGCTAAGTCTCCAAATGAAGGGTATCAGTGTATTTTCCTTCGATCGTAAGGTCCCCATATTCTCAGGCAGTTAATCTACTTATCTAGCAACTTAGCGATTTTAGTGGTCGCATATTCTCCTGATTCTAGAGGTTATATTTTAAACATCTAGTGACCAAGCGATACGTTTATCTCTTGATCTCATGACGCAACGGTTAAGTTACAAAGTATCTGGTGACTCAACAAGGACCATGGGATGAAGGAAGGATCAACGGTTGGTGCTTAATTGCATAATCAAACCTAGGATAAGCAAGTTATTCAGTGACTAAGATATGTCTTCAGTCGCACAATCGCCAGATGATTGAGGGTTAAGTGTTTGCTGAGGTCAAAAAATGAAAAATAATGTGGATCTGGTTGCTAGACTTGGTGACATGTTCATCCCTAATTGGTCACCAAGATAAGTAAAGAAATAAGCAATTAAGATATTATACTATAGTTGATGAATCTCTAGAAGCAATAAATCAAAGATATTCCACTTTTAGTTGCTAGATCTCTAGATAGGCAAAGTTGGGTAATCTCCAAAAAAAGTTTGAAAAGTCAATAAGTTGCAGTGATTAGGAGACTCACTGTAGTCACTGAGTCTCCCAATGAAATAAAGGTTAATGAGACTTAGGAAAGATTGTCTTTCCTAGGTCTCGGGATGGATTTGATAAAAGGTAAATCTTGCAGTGACTAAGAGATAGACTTTAGTCGCTAAGTCTCAGAATGGAAAGATTAAAATTTTAAAAGGTAGCTAGATTGCCAGATAAATTCACTAAAGGATAAATCATTCAGTGACTATGATTTGTGACTATAGTCGCTAGGTCTTGAAATGAAATAAAATCATCAGTAAGGCTTTTCCTTTAGTCATGAGATCTCTGAAAACATTGAAAAAGCACCAAATCTTTCATGATTATGAGAAACTATGTAGTCGCTAGGTCACCAAAAATCAAATCCTGATTACCAGTCACTTTCTTGGCTCAAAACTAGTGAATTGAGTTCAGAACGTGCCAAGTAATACCAAAAGTGACATGAATTATAGTGCTTGAGTCTTAGATGGGCTACTACTTTCAATTCTTTAGAATAAATATAGTTAACTATCATTCATTCTAAAATAACCAAGCATTCTAAAGAACAAGGGCGAGAGAATTATGAGATTTCCTAAATTTTCAAGCAATTAAAAGGTTGAGTAAATTTTAGGATTTTCAAAAGGATTTTTATATGTAGCCAAGATGAGTCAACGAACAACCAACAAAGCTTCTACTAGTAGGGAACCCAAAGAAAAAACAAAGGAGAGTTTCTTAGATGAATTTCTCATAGTGCTGCCGAGGTCCTCACAAAATAAGAAGGTTATTGATGAATGTTTCATTGATGATCTTTCTTACTATAGAGATGCAAAGCCAAATGATGTAACTGAAATGTGCCTTTTTAAATATTTTAATAAGAATTCTAATAACCCGGTGCCCATTTCAAACCCTTGGACCTCAGGGTTAGCTAGGTTGATAGTCTCAGACATCTTCCTAGATGTTGATTTTTTAATTGCATTGGCAAATAGATATGACTCTATGTCTAAAACAATAAGAAAGGGTGATGGCTCAGCTTTGGTTACATTGGATAAGAATTCTTTCATGAAAGCCTTCATTATCCAAATCTCCATGGCCATGGAGATCAATTTGCAGGGCCGGACCAATAGATATGTTAGAGAGTCAGTCCTGGTATCCAAGGAAATCCAAAACCATGCCCATGAGCCAATAGAAACTATATTGTAGCAGTGGCTAGGATAGCCCCATATTTTTACAAGGACCTCTGTTTCTCAATCAAATACATTGCATATGGATTATGCAGAGTGCGAGGGATAGATGGTGGTGCAAATAGGATTTCATCTAACATCCTAATGATGGTATTAGATTCAAAAAGTCTTCATGTAACCAAGGGATATGACTACATTGGGTATGTCATAAATAAAATGCATGATGGACTTGAGGTAATCAGAAAGAGGGAGCCTTCACCTAGGTTTATGCATTATTCCTTCTTAATGCACCTCATTTTGTACTACAACTACAATATCATGAACTTGCAGTATCTTAGGCCTCAAAAAATGTGGAATGGTCAGCCAAATCTAATTCATTTTTTGATAAGGGCATGGAGTTTTACTTCCTCAAAATGTGATTTTTGTGCTTTTTAGAATTGGATAGTGCAGCCAGTTTTGCTCAACTTAGGACTAAATCTTTCCAGGTTGCTAGCTAAGGCTTTGCAATTAATAAGGCCTCAACAATTTGTTGATAAATGGACTAAAGGTCATAACTGGGGAGACTTTTACTATGAGAAAACCTTCACAATAATCAGAGTCTATGGGTGCCCTCAACCACCTCATGTTTTACTATTTTTTTTTCCACCAAGGATTGCATTCTTAGAATTCATTTGGAAAATCATGCCAACTAACAAACAACACTTGACCCCCCATAGGAAGGGTATATTTACCCCTAGGCACTTCAGGATATGCAGCTTCACCATTGGGAAGAATGCATTTAGTAAATTGAATGATTAGTTGGGCCATTATAAAATGAATGTTGTTGTGTATAGATATGTAGATACAAAGGATTTTATTGTTATGGCTAGGAAATATTATACTTCTACCATTCCTATAAGCAATAGGCATGAGCAGTGTCCTGAAGAGGATATTATCAAAAATATCATAGAAGATAAAGAAGTAGAAAGGAGGGCCCATCAACTTCAAGAGTTAATGTCAAAGGAGAAACAAATGAAAAGAAAAGGATTGACTTTTGAAGGTTTCCTCCCTACATTTCCCTACCTCCAAAGATTGGAGCAAATGATGGAAAATTTCAATGCATTGGTCAATTCTCTTGAGGACCAAATTGATGATAAGGAGAGGGAGAAGGAGAAACACTATGAATCATATTTTGATGAAGATAGTGATGGTGGTTATTCATTGCATAGCCTCCCTACTATGGAACAACCATTAATTACTGAACAAAGGGCTGATGAGAATGAGGTCCTGGATCTGACATAGATGCCAATTTCTCAGGATACCAATGAGCCTCCATCTAAGAAGCAAAAGTTTCTAGTTGGAGAGCTTTCCCAGGTGAGAACAATAGAGAAGAAAAAGGATAGGGTGGGAGCCCTTTTTACTAGAACAAATGTCTATGATCACCAGCTAAGGAAGGAGATAAGGGAAGAAAAGAGAAAACAAAAAGTGGTAGCAGAGGAGATAGAGTTTCATTTGGCTCTCTATCAACATGAAAGAATGCTAGAGTAGGATTCCTTCTTGAAGGATGATGATTTTATTAAGTCAGATGAATTCGATAATTTTCTATTGTGGCACAAGCAACAACATGTTGCATAAAATATCTAGATCATTGAGGAAGGTCAAGTACCTGATGAAGCCATCCAAGCATTAAGAGATTATGATCCTGAATCAGAGACCATCACTCCAGAGGATGCTAGAAAATTAGTAAAGGCTAGCAACATGTTTCTTGTACTGGGGTGGGATTTAGCCTTAGCATTCATTATAGATTAGATAAGGAGGTAAGAAGATATAAGCTTATCTTGAGAAACCCAAGTAGGGGAAATAATAAAAGGATTTGGGTATAGCCCTAAGAGTCAAGAATTGGCTATATTCCAAGGACTAGAAGCCTTCCCTAATGAATATAAAGGAGAATATGGATGGTGACATGGTTGTATGGTCAATACACAATATAGGGGATCTTGAAATATCACATGTACTCACCCATTGTGCAAGATTGAATGAGGACAAGACAAAGCATCTCTTAGATAGGCATAAGAACCTATTTAAATATTACAGTGCACCTGTTAGAGATAGAGAAGTGCATATTATCAAAGAAAAGGAATTGGAAAGATATGTGGAAGATTTGACTCAGCAAATCCTAAATATGCCTGTGGTTGCACCCCCACCACCAGAAAAGTGCCTTCTAATAGAAAATCAGATTGAAAGTAGAGAAGAAGCTGCTACATCATCAGAATAGGGGAAAATAGAACAAAATGAGGTAGTTTTATGAGCGTTATTAAAGATATTGTAGTATAGAATAAACACTTTAAAGGATAAAACATATATGGTTTATGCTGCTTATAATAAATTACTAGAGTTGTAGGTAGAAGTTAATAATTTTGTTATAATTTTGAGTGCTTACCATACAACCTAGTCAATTAGGGCACCCCTTTTTGAGAGATTGGCAACTGTGCAATCTATGAGAATAGATGTTCTTGAGATTGTTCTGCAGGTGGGTGAAGAGATTGATCAGATTGGGGCTATCTTGCCATTTTTTAAAGGGAAAAGAAAATCAAGTTGAGGCAAGGATAGTTATGTTTGGCCTAGATTTCAACAAGTTTATTCCTTTGATCAAGAATGAGGATGGTGTAATAAAGAGTTTGGATCAATGGAGATCATATTTTGATCTCCTATTACCTAAGAAAGAGGTTTTCATTAATGAAAGTAATGAATTGTACATGGAGAGATTTAGTGGTACTTTGGATGAAGTCATTAAAGATGAGATGGACTTCACCAAGTTTATCATAGATGTAAAGCTAATTATAGATGCCAGGTGGGAAAGGCAAAAGGTGCAATTGCAAAATATTGAGAGCTTTCAATGGCTGATAGAGGAGGAGGTGATTGCATGGGATGTTCTTACAAAGTAAAAGAAGGAAAAGCCTCCTACACTTGACCTCAACATCATGGATGATGAGTGAGGAGGACACCTCAACATCTAACACCTAACCTCAGAGCATAGGGATGATAGCTATTCATTAATAATGGTGTAAGTTAGCCTAAACTGGTAGTCACCATATCTTGTAATAACTCAATGAAGCTCTCATGAATATCTACACACGCGGTGTCAGTTATTAATGAGGAAGAACAAAAGAATCCAAAAGTTTATTTTGTCTCTCCACTGCCTAAGGGTCTGTCTTGTATTTTGTCTTTTCTACTTTTTAGGTTTAGGGCTCCAATGATCCAAAGCATATTGCATCCTTATTCATAAAAGGATTTCAAGATGGTTGGGCTATATATACAAGTTGTAATCTCATTTTGAGGATTCAGATGAAAGATAATAGATAATATTGAATACAATTGCTGCAGAGCAGACTTCTAAAATTTGTTTCTAAGCTTCTGAGCATGAGATTTTGTATGTAATAGACAAGTCTATTTTTAATACAATACACTACAATTTATGTCTTATATTGTTATTGTCTCTTTTCTTTTTATGTTTTACTCTTGTATGTTTTAATTTGTAAAGCATCTAAAACATACCAGTTGTCAGGTAGCTTGTCTAATTGTTGTGAGTTTCTTTCAAAGAAAGGATTAAATTCTCATAAGCAATTTTAGAGAGTAAACATATTTTTTAGGATTTTGATGATAATAACATAAGATTGATAGAATAATTTCCAAGGCATTCTATTTAGATTTCATGTAGTTTGTAAGGAATTCTATTGTATTTTCTTTTAACATATTCCTATGGATTTACATTCAGACTCTTTGCTGCCCAAGGATTAGGCACTGGTTTAGTTTTTGTTCTTGCAAATTATCTTTCAGTCATTGAAAAACATTAAAATTTATCATTACCAGTACATTTTTACCTTCTAAAGTCTCTATATGTTTTGAAGGGACTATATTAAAGTAATATAGTTCATATTGTTGATTCCTTGAAGAAAGAATCTAAAAGGTTAGCCTTCCCTGAGTTAAACTCATAAAAAGTAGAAGGATGAATATCCTTATGCCACTATTCTATGTTATTAAATTCATAGTATCTCTTGTTATACTCTGTATCAGGATATTCTCAGTTGTTTGTAGAGTGATCTTTTTTTGAAGTAGTCTATAGCATAATAACATAACAGTGAGGAACTTTATCTACTATTTAAAGTTTACTTGAAATGTAGTAATCAATCTAAGGTAATACCCACTTGAGTCTTGTGGAGCTCAAAGAAGAAGGAGGATCTTATCCAATCCTCATCAATTAGAATCTTTCTTGTCAAACTTGAGAGTCCATAATCTAAGAATCAAGCCTACATATTTACCAAGTTTTCTCTTTACAAGAAAAAGCTCTAACAAACTGGCGACTCTACTGGGGAACCTTTTGGCAATTATATAAGTAATGTAGGTTTCAAGTTGAGTTAGACTCTTAGCCTGCTTATTTCAAACTAGTCAAGTCACCATTGAATAATAGAGTCATTCTTTTATCTCTCAGTCATTTCTTTCCTTTAACCAATTTCTCATCTGGTGCTCTCTTAAGGATAGTATCTCTTGATTCCAAACCTATTTGGGTGGAAACTCTCTAAAAAAATATTTATGTACTAGTGTTGTGTAAGGAATTCACTTTTTCACAATGAGTTTTCTAAATACAAGATCTTGGAGAAAAGAACATCCAGAAGAAAAGTTAGGAGAACTTCCAACTACTTCAAGGTGTAGCCAAATGAGAAAGGAAAGAAATAACAATGACATGTCTTTCACATGGAAACAAAAAGGAAATGTGAGGCCAAAGGATTCGGCTCAAACAAATCAAGAAGGAAATGTATCAGAGTATGAGGAAGTAGTTGATTTGGGTTTGAATCAATATGAGGACTATTATTCTCCCTCTGAAAGAGGTGGAGAAAAAACACAACACCACAAAAGAGTAGTCCCTAGAAATACAAGAAGGTCTAGAAGCCAGAGTAGGAATAGACAAGGGTTTCTTCCTCCTTTTACCCTTGGTTCCTCATTACCTTAGAGCCTCCATGTATCTGATGACCACCAAGAAGAAGTCCTTTCCCAAAAATCATCATCTGAAACAAACCTCCCAGACTCCAAAGAAATTTTTTAAGAAGTGTTTGAACTAGAGAGAAAAATTTGGGAACAAGCTGTAATTAGGCAAAATAGAGAGAAAGAGAAAGAGGAAAAAATTAGACATGCCATTATAAGAGCTTAACAACTGAAAAGACATTTTTTAGATTTAGAAGCTATAAATTATGTTCCCCTATCAAAACAAAAAAAGGAACAACCCATTATCTAGGAAATACATTATATAAGAAATCCTAAAGATAAGGGTAAGCAAAAAGTTGTAGGAGTTTCAATCAATGAACCCAATCCTGCCAAGACCCCTATAGATCAAGCTATGAGATTAGATGCTGACCTTGAAAAGGCAAAAAGAGAAAAGGAAATATTAGCCAAAGAAGTAGAAAAGGAAGAACTAGAAGCTACAACAGTAGAGATGAAAAGAAAAAATGATTTTCTTAGACAATCTTTAGGACCTGCTAATATAGTTTCCACTTCTTTAGTGCAAGGTGCGAGCATTTTAAATAATGCAAAAACTATCCCTCCATCAGTTGTCCCTAAGGTTTCCACTATTTCAAATATTCAAACATCTATGTCTCAAGGTGTTGGCCCATCCCAAACAGGGTCTATTCATGAGAGATACAAGCAATTGGTTTTTCATGTAATCCGTGGATATCCAAATCCCGTTCCTGATGAAATTAGGAAAAAACTCCAAAAATTCACCAATAGTAATGCTATCACTTGTGAAGAAAACTTGAAGAATTTCATTGATGCGATAGATGACTATAACATAGGACCTACTGATGTAATCATGAAGCTATTTGTTAAATCCTTAACTGAGGATTCTAGAGATTGGTTTAGGAGTTTACCTCATGCCAGCATAGGTTCATGGGATCAGTTCAAGCATTTTTTTAAGGAACAATATGTTGAAATAACTAATGAGGGCTTCATGTTAAATGAGTTCAATAACATCAAGAAAAATCAAAATGAGGGTGTTGTTGAGTTTAATGCCAGATTTCAGAAAGCCATACATAAATTATTACAAGTTATCAGGTTGGATGACAAAATATGTTTGGTCACCTATTTGAATGCTTTGGATGCAAAAATGGGATAAATTTTGAGAGACAAAAACCCTAGAAACCTTGTAGAGGCTTATAAATTGGTTATTAACATAGAGAGAAATAGGAGGATATCAAGAAATTTGGGGAGAAGGGATGATTATAAACCTCAAAATTCAAATAGAAAAGAACCAGGAAGGTCTGATGAAAAATCAAAAGAAGAAGATAACTTAAAACAAATTTTAAAAGCTATAAAAGACTTGAAGCCTGGTGAAAATAGAAATAATAGGGCTGCAGGGAATGATAGGCCATCTTTCAACAATTTTAATAAGTTACCAAGGATGCAAAATTATCCTTACAACACTCAATGGAAGGATGAAAAACCAATACTTCTTGACAGAAGGGATAAACCAAGTGATAAGAATCCTGACCCCTTACACAAAATCTTAGTGAACATGATTGAGGATGTTCCATGGTGTATTGTTTTTCAATCATCACATGATCCTTATTACTGTGTAGTTTCTCAAAGTGTCTCTATAGATGGAGAACAAGAAAATAATGAGGAGGAGTCTTATGATGACCAAGGATTTGCTATGACTTCTTCATATATCTATGATGAAATAAACTCTACTAAAGAGGATGAGGGTCAAGATGTTTTTAGTTCCCAAGTCAGAAGTGAGATCTACCATTAGCAAGTCTTTTTTGATGGGGAAGATAATCAATTAGATAGTGTCTAGTGTAATATTTTGAAAGATGAAGGGTCAGTTGTGTTAAGAAGGTCTTCTGATGAGGAGATTGCACAAATAACAATAGATATGGTTACCCAAGCCAAGAGTAACTACAATCTGAGAAATAGAATGGTAGGTGATCCAAACCATAGACCTACTGGTATATTCATAAAGGAGACAAAAAAGGATGTTAAGTAGTCTCAAGATAAACATAAAGTAGTTGAGGTTGTTAAAAAAACCAAGGTAAAAAAGAATGTCACATTTGCTAGCCCCAATATGGCTTATAGAATAAAGACTAAACCCCTTGAGGAGACTGTTTCTTCTTTCCAAAAAGAGGTTAAAACCCAAAGCAAGGATCATCCTAGCCTCTCCACACATGAAGAAAACAAAGAAGTTACTGTTATTAAGCAGGATATAGTTGACTCAAAATATATCCCAATTGACATGAGCAAGTTGTAGTCACAAATCACTGTCAAGGTTCCTTTGTTGGAAATGATGAGAATAGAGGAACACAAGGAGAAATTCTTAAGTTGGCTAAATGGAGTTACTTCTACTCATACCCAAAATACCAATAAGGCTGATAAACTGATTTCTTCTGTGGATGACTTAAATGAAAATCAGTATGGGGAAATTATTTTTGAGATTCCTCAAATTTATTTAGATAAAAATATTATCAGTACTTTGTTAGGGACAATTTATCCTTTATTTTTGTCTTTGGTTATCAATGGGAATCTTTTAAAGAATTGTATGATTGATTCAAGAGCTTATAACATTGTTATGCTTGCAGAAGTCATGAAGTCCTTGGGATTGAAAGTTGATACACCCCATGGGAGATGCCAGGCCATGGATTCAAGAGAAGTACCAATTTTTGGTACTATTAAAGCATTACCTTATAGGTTGGCAGCATATACAAACAGGATGCTTACTATGAGTGTCCTAGTGGTTGACATCCCACCTCAATATGGAATGCTACTATCTAGAAAATGGAGTGCTTCAATGGGAGGTAGTATCTAGTGTGATTTGTCCTTTGTAACTTTCAATATTGATGGAAATAATATTAAAGTATCCATAGAAAGTAGGACCCCACACATGATTGAATTAAGTGATGCTAATGATTTGAACTTTTGTGTGGATATTGATATGGAAAACTTTAGAGTGGAAAAACTTTCTCCATAGGATGAAGATGCAGATCCACTAATTGCAGAATTAAAAAAATAGAAAAATGGATTATGGCAGATGTATTTTGATGGAGCTTGTTCAAAAGAAGGCTCAAGAGCTGGAGTCCTATTTATATCTCCATTAGGTACCACATTCAAATACTCTTTCCTATTGACTTTTCAATTACAAAAAATACTTCTGAATATGAGGCACTGTCTTTAGGATTGAACATTGCTACAAAACATGGAATAAAATGTCCAAAAGTTTATGGTGACTCTGAGCTTGTAGTAGCAAAAGTTAGATCCAAATATGTTGCAAAAATTGATAGATTAAAATTGTACAAACATGTTATTTGGGATTAGATTAAAATATTTGATGCCTTCAATATTAGTTGGGTAGAAAGATCTAAGAACATTATGGAAGATTTCTTAGCTAATGTTTCTTTGAAGAAAGATGATTCAACTTTAACTGGGGTATCAATAATAGAAGTTAAGATTAGGCTAGTTGTTCTGGATAACATATACAACTAGCAGGTTTTTGAAGATGACCATGATATTTTGAAGTTTATATAGTGCCTTGACATTTATGAAGATCAGCTCATAGATTGTAATGCTTTGGTTGAGGTAGTTGATGGTAAGAATATAGTCTTGGGAAATGAAATAATTCAGTTAAGTACAAATCATATTCCCAAAGGTTTAATAGAACTGAAAGCATTGTATAGTAGTTAGAATGATCACATGTTAAAAACTAGTAATGCTAAGATTGAGGATTTAAAAGAAGTGAATTTGGGATCACATAGCACACCTCAAATAATTTACATTGGAAAAGGGTTAGATCCTCATATAAGATATAATTTGATAAAGTTATTAAGAAAGCACAAACATGTCTTTGCATGGTCCTACAATGATCTAAAGGCCTATAGAGAGGACCTTTTTCAACATGAGATCCCACTGAAGCAAGATGTTAAGCCATTCAGACAAAAACAAAGACCTATCAATCCATTATTGGCTCCCAAAATGAAGCAAGAATTGGTTAAGTTAAGTGATGTAGGAATAATTCAACCCATGAGATACTCAACTTGGGTATCTAACCTAGTCTCAGTTAGAAAGAAAAATGGTGATATTAGGTTATGTGTGGATTTTAGAAATCTGAATGTTGCATCTTTGAAAGATAACTATTATTTGCCTAATATGGAGGCAATGTTTCATAAAGTCACTGGTTGTGAACTGCTATCTATGATGGATGGTTTCTTAGGTTACAACCAAGTGCTAGTTAAAGAATTAGAACAATTTAAGACTGCATTCACTACTCCTTGGGGAACTTATGTATATGTTAGAATGCCTTTTGGTCTTAGAAATGCTAGAGAAACATTCCAAAGAGCCATGGATGTTGCATTTAAAGAATATATAAATTTTTTTATGGTTGTTTACCAAGATGACATGACTGCATATTCAAAGAAAGCTGACGATCTTTTTTCTCATCTTGAAAATATTTTTAACAAGGCTCTAGAGTATGGTGTGTCCTTAAACCCAAAGAAGTGGAATTTTGCAGTCAAAGAAGGAAAATTTTTAGGACCCATAGTATCTGAGGAAGGAGTAAGGATTGATCCAGAAAGGGTAGAAGCCATTCAGAAGGTCATTGCTCCAAAAATATCAAGGGTGTGTAGTCCTTTTGGAAAAAACAAATTTGTTAGAAGGTTCATTGCTAACTTTGCTGAGATTGTAAAACCAATAGTTAAGTTTCTAAAGAAGGAAGTGAAGTTTCAATGGACTGATGAAGCACAACATGCCTTTGACAAAATTAAAAAGGTTGTTCAAGAGGCACCAATGTTGAAATCCCTTGATTATAGCAAGTCGTTCCCATTGTTTTCTTTTGCATCATTTCACACTATTGTTGTTGTATTATTACAAAAGGATGAAGAAAATTTTGAACATCAAATTGCATTCTTTAGTAAATCTTTGCAAGCTGCTGAATTGAATTATGAAATGATGGAGAAATAGGCATATGCATTAGTAAAAGCTTTAAAATCATTCAGGCCTTACCTAGTGTGTGCTAAGGTTATTGCATATGTTCCAAATGCAGTAGTAAAAGATGTAAACAGATCACTAGAATCCAGGAATTTAACTTGGACATTCATATTACTAAATTAGTAAGAGGATTAGGTTTGGCTAAATTAATGACTCAAGAAAACATGGACCTAGTTCAAGTCAATAATGAAGGGATACCAGATTTGACACTAACAAGCATTGAGAAACCACCATTTTATACTGATATTGTCTACAATCTTAAGAATGCCAAATGTCCAAAACATATGACTGATAATCAGAGAAGAGCCTTAAGGTTATAGGCTCAGAGATACACATTAATACAAGGGGATTTTTACTAGAGAAATAGAGATGGCATATTATTGTTTTGTCTTGACAAGTATCAAGCATAAAGAGTTTTGAATGATATGCATGCTGGTGTGTGTAGGGGTCATTATTCTGCAAAGACCACTACCCATAAGATTTTAAGAGCTGGTTATTTTTGGCCTACATTATTTAAGGATTCTTTTCAATTTGTTAAAATATGTGAAGCTTGTCAGAAATTTTCTTCAAAGTTATAATATTCAAGAGCATTGTTGTTGAATCCAATGGTTGCAGAAGCACCATTTTCCATGTGGGGAATAGACTTTATAGGAGAATTTGATGAGAAATATAGTGGTGGACGCAATTGGATACTTGTTGCAATTGATTATTTTACAAAGTGGATAAAAGCTATCCCCACCAAAAGGGAAACAAGAAGAATAGTGATTGATTTTCTACTAGATAATATCCTAACCAGATTTGGTGTCACTACTAAATTGATCACTGATAATGCAATGTGTTTCAGGTCAGATGAATTTAAGGATTTTTGCAAAGAAAATGGAATTATAAAATCTTATTCATCACCTTAGCACCCTCAAGAAAATGGACAAGCTGAATCCAGTAACAAAAGTATCTTGAAAATTTTGAAGAAAACATTGGAAAGGAATAAGAGAGCCTGGCATTCAAAGTTGAAACTTGCTTTGTGGGCTGATAGAATTACAGTAAAGAAAGCTACAAGAAAGTCTCTATTTGAGCTTGTGTATGGGTTACAGTCAAGGTTTACTATTAATAATTTGCTTCCTATATACAAATTTATCCAAGATGAAGACTTAGATATTTTAGAGCCAATGCAGGATAGAATTATGCAGTCGGTTGAGTTGGATGAAATAAGACGAGATAGTCAAAAGGATAATGTTAAGCTACAAAAAAAAATGAAATACCTTTTTGACAAGAGAGCTACTGCTAAAAAATTCCAACCAGATGATTTAGTACTCCAGTGGAATGTCAGAGTAGAGGATAAGGGAAAGCATAAGAAGTTTGAATCACTGTGGCTTGGCCCTTACATAATTCATCAAATTTTTTGAAAGTATTCATACCTACTAAAGAATATGGATGGAGAAATTTTTGAATTGCTAGTGCATGGGAAATTATTAAAACCCTTTTTCAGTTAAGATTTTTTGCTCCTATGCACATGTAAATTCATGTATATTTTGTATAGGTGTGTTTCCCTTCCAATTGTGTGTTTCCTTCTTGCAATAGGTTAGTTTGTTTTGGTCTGTTGTCCCAGAGATCTATGGTTCTTGCTTAAATTTGCATTTAAACATCCTTAGATAGAGCCATTGTTGGTAGTATTCTCTATTTTTGAGTTGTTCCCTCAAAATTTTGATCCCCTGAGGATTTCTCTACTTTTATGAGAAGGTCTCCTACATTATTCCATCCCAGAGCTCAAAAAATTGATTGAAATTGAGAAAAGCCCTAGGTGCTAGGTCAAAATACCTTTGAAAACCTAGAAAAGCCCTAGAAATATTCATCCGAGTTCTATTTGGCTGTTACTTTTTTGAATCACTTATGGAACCCTTTAATTATGTGCACTTTACTATCTCCAGCTAGTCGCTTAGTCTCCTCATAGGTTTCAGCATATTCCTTTTAGTCTAGCGATTCCCCAAAACCTTTTGTCGCATGATCTCTTTAAGTTAAGAGAATATTAATTTTCTTCTGGTGACTCAGTGGATGCCTTTAGTCACCAAGTCTCCAAATAAATTTGATGTGCATTATGCAACCTAATGACTATAATGGTAAATGTTTTGGAGGAAACCATAGCCGCCTAATCTCCAAATCAAAAATACCTTCAGTCGGGCGATCTCTAAATAAAATGATGAAAAGATAAAGTATTTAACAATCATGAGACTTCTCTCTAGTCACTAAGTCTCCACATGAAGGGAAGCAATGAATTTTTCTTTGGTTTGCAAGGTCTCCAAATTCTCAGGTGGTTAATCTACTTATCTAGAAACTCAATGATTTCAGTGGTCGCGTATTCTCCCAATTTTGGCAATTATGTTTTAAACATCCAACGACCCAGTGATATGGTTATCTCTTGATCTCATGATGCAACGGTTAAGTTACAAAGTATTTAGTGACTCAACAAGGACTGTGGGATGAAGGATGGATCAATAGTTGGCGCTTAATTACATAATCAAATCCAGGTTAAGCAAGGTATGCATCGATCAAGAGATGTCTTCGATCACACAATCACCAGATGACTAAAGGTTAAGTGTTTTCCAAGGTCAAAAAATAAAAAATAATGTGGATCTAGTTGCCAGACTTGGTGATGTGTTCGTCCCTGATTGGTCACTGATATAAGTAAAGAAATAAGCAATTAAGAGATTATAATTTAGTCATTGAATCTCTGGAAGCAATAAATCAAAGATATTCTACTTTTAATCGCTAGATCTCCAGATAGGCAAAGTCGGGTAATCTCCATAAAAAATTTAAAAAGTCAACAAGTTGCACCAAATAGGAAACTCACTGCAGTCACTGCATCTCCCAATGAAAGAAAGGTTAATGAGACTTAGGAAAGATGGTTATCGCTAGGTCTTAGGATGGATTTGATAAAAGATAAATCTTGCAGCAACTGAGAGATAGACTTTAGTTGTTGAGTCTCATAATGGAAAGTTTAAAATTTTAAAAGTTCACTAGATTGCCAAATAAATTCACTAAAGGATAAATCATTCAGCGACTATGATTTTTTACTATATTCACTAGGTCTTGAAATGAAATAAAATAATGAGTGAATAAGCCTTTTCCTTTAGTTGCTAGATCTCTGAAAACATTGAAAAAGTACCAAATCTTTCAGTGATTATGAGAAACTATGTAGTCGCTATGTTGCCAGAAATCAAATCTTGATTACATGTCACTTTCTTGGCTAATAGCTAGTGAATTGAGTTTAGAACATGCCAAGTAATGGTAGAAGTGACATGAATTACAATGCTTGAGTCTCAGGAAGGCTACAACATTCAATTCTTCAAAATAAATATAGTTAAATATCATTCATTCTAAAATTACCAAACATTCTGAAGAGAAAAGGCAAGAGAATTATGAGATTTCCTGAATTTTCAAGCAATTAAAAGGTTCAATAAAGTTCAATATTTTCAAAAGGATTTTTATCTGTAGCCAAGACAAGTGAACCAAAAACCAACGGAGCTTCTACCAGTAGGGGAGCTAAAGAAAAAACAAAGGAGAATTTCTCAGATGAATTTCTCGCTTTGCTGCCGAGGTCCTCACAAAATAAGAAGGTTAGTGATGAATACTTCGTTGATGATCTTTCTTACTGTAGAGATGCCAAGATAGATGATGTAACTGGAATGTGCCTTTTTAGATATTTTTATAAGAATTCTGAGAACCCAGTGGCCATTTCAAACCCTTGGACCTCAGGGTTAGCTAGGTTGATAGTCCCAAACATCTTCCTAGATGTTGATTTGTTAATTTCATTGGCCAATAGATATGAACCTTTGTCTAAAACAATAAGAAAGGGTGATGGCTTGGCTTTGGTTACATTGGATAGGAATTCTTTCATGAAAGCCTTTGGTATCCAAATCCTCATGGCCGTCGAGATCAATTTGCAGGGCCATGCCAATAGATATGTTTGGGAGTCAGTCCCTGTACCCAAAGAAATTCAAAACCATGTCCCACGAGCCAAAATAAACTATATTTCAATAGTGGCTGGGACAACCCCATATTTTTACAAGGACCTATATTTCTACATCAGATACATTTCATATGGATTATGCAGAGTGCTAGCGATAGATGGTGGTGAGGATAGGATTTCATCTGACATCCTGATGATGGTATTAGATTCACAAAGTCTTCATGTAACCAAGGGATATGACTACATTGGGTATGTCATAAATAAAATGCATGAGCGACTTGAGGCAATCAAAAAGAGGGAGCCTTCACCTAGGTTTATGCATTATTCCTTGTTAATGCACCTCATTTTGTACTACAACTACAATATCATGAACTTGTAGTATCTTGGACCTCAAACAATGTGGAATGGTCAGCCAAATCTAGTTTAGTTTTGGATAAGGGCGTGGAGTTTTACTTCCATAGAATGTGATTTTTATGCTTTTCAGAATTGGATAGTGTAGCCAGTTTTTCTTAGCTTAGGACTAAATCTTTCCAGGTTTCCACCTAAGGCTTTGTAATTAATAAGGCCTCAAGAATTTGTTGATAAATGGACAAAAGACCATAACTAGGGAGACTTTTACTATGTGAAATGTTAGAAATAGGAAATACTAAGAGGGGGGGGGTGAATCAGTGTTTCACAAACTTTTTCTTTTTCCCACTTATGGATATAACAGATTACTTTAGTGCATACAAAGATTATCAAGCTGATTAACAAACATAGCAGTAAATAGAAAGAACTCATAACACATCATATGTTCTCGAGGAAACCCTGGCTAAGGGAAAACCCCGGTGGGGATGGTACCCACAAAGATCACTAATCAAAAGTATCTTGTTAGGGATATTGGACCCTGTTAGGAGTCAATTTACAATATATAGTAGATCTATCCTGGTTAAAGGACTTTTGGCCTTGTTAGAAGCCTTAACCCTGTTAGGAGTTAGATTACAAAACCTGATCACCGGCTGAGCTCACTGCCCAAACAAGTAATACAAAATGTTTCTGACTGTAATATGGTATTTCTTACAACTTCACATCAATAGCCTTTTCTGCTATCACAATATACAACTATCACAAGTTATCTTTTCTTCCTTTTTACATATCACACTTGTATATTTCATTACATTTCAAGTATGCCTAATATATGAGTTATTAAAGCTAATAAATTTACATGGTCAGCTTCCAAAATCTTTATCCAAGAGTAAACATCTAGGATGTCATCCCTTCAAAATGTTAAGTCATTATTTTGACAAGAAAAAATAATCCCTTAACTCTTTCGCTAATACTGTCTCCAAAACTGTTATGTCTGCAAAAATTGTCTTCGGTAAACTTTGAATAACTTTGTCCATACTGCTCCAAAATTTATGCACACTAAGATGGGGTATCCTCATACTCTATAGAAGCTTTAGTTAATTTCACAAACAAAAATATTTCTCCAGTGGACGTCGCCAACTAAATCTTCATCGGGTGCTCTGTCAGGATCACTGTATCCATACTTAGACAATTTCTTCCTTTGACTTGCCATACTTGCATTCTAGATTCTGCACTCTCAATAGAGATCATATGTTTCCATAATGACAACATCTATGCATCCACATTAGCCAAATTGCCAACAATCTCCCCCTTTGTCATTGGTGGCAACATATGGGAAAATTGGCTAAGTGTGCAAACAAAACTTCAAAAACACTTATACAAAATTGTGGCCAAAAGTTATACAATATGTATACAATATCATACTCCATAGAATAGCTCCCCCTATGAGTATCCTTCCTCAACATATATTTAATTTTCTTCTATCTCTCCCCCTTTGACAACAATGACAAAGATAGGGTGTACAAAAATTTGAAAAACTTTATACCTTATTATCATTTATTACAAAGCCGGTAGGCTTGCAATACAATCACCAAACTCTAACTTCCAAGATTCAAAATCTTTCTCCCATATCTTCCTGATGGATTCAGCAACATTGAGTAGAGTACTCAATCCGTATGCTACTGTCTGACAAGCTTGCAGGGAATTGAAGCTAAACTTCTGAAATGATGTCTTTGCTGAAAGACACTGCTCAATTTGATCTTCAACAATTGATATCTTGATTGAGACATGCTCTCTCAAGATGTTAACCCTGATCATCTTTCTATTCTTCTCCTCTGCTAACATTCTGATTTCATCTTTCAATTTCCTTATGTTCTTCTCTACAGAACTTATCTTGACATTAGGGCTTGTCAAGGTGTTTGTCTCAGCTGTAATAGCATCTAACTTCTCTTTGATCTTCTTATCCTCTTCAACTGTTAGGATTTCTAATTTAGTGCATTGTATGTACAAATTATTTCCTGTCTCAAAATGTCTCCTCAAATTCTTTATGCATACATCTAAACTATCAATATCATTTCGAATATTTACACTTAAAGTTTGTTGCATTTCTACTTCAAAGTCTTCCTAAACTTTTATTTTAGCAATATCTTTCAAGTTAGAAAATTTAGAGTCAAAAGAATTCATTACCATTTTAGCTTTCTCAAGTGGATCCGATTCAGATACCTTAGTGCTGATCACACTCTCAAGTTTCTCTGTCAAAACTCTAACTTTTCCTTCAAGGTCTTTCACCTTCTTATGCTTTCCAATAATTTTGTTCAGAGATGCGATGAACTCAAGCTGATCATCATCCTCAACTTCTTTTCCAAGGTCTTCAAACATTGAACCAATATGCATCTTCTTACTGTCAGGTGCACTAATGTCTTCAACTGGTATAGAAGGTGCACTAGAGGTAGTGGCCTCTGTCAAAATTTGTTTGCCTTTAACTGACTGCTCTGCTCAAACTGATTCTGATATAGTTGGTCCTTCCTCTGCCTCTATATTCTTCTCTGATTCTATGACCTTTTCTTGCTCTCCCAAAGCCAAACTGTCAACAATGTTTCCTAGATCATGAAATACTGTATCATCTGATTCTAGAGTCACTTTGGTGCCTTCAATATCCATTGATTCTTTGCCAATATTGATATGTGAAGAAGATGGGACTTCTTCAATACCAACTTCATCTACATGCGGTTCCTCTGATTTCTTCTACTGAGGGTCTAATTCAACATGCTTTTCTACAACTATATCTGCAAGAACTTTCATTAATGCTTGCTCTGTCTCTTTCTGTACTTCCTCCTTTTTTCTTCCCATTATAAGGATTGTTCTTCTCTTAGTTCTCAATAAAGTTCCAAGAGACTTCAAGAATCTCTTCAAATGATCTTCATCCTTAACTTCATAGAATTTTCTGATTACATGTTCTCTCATCTTTATGTCCTCTTCTTGTGCTCTCTATTTTATATTCACAAGTTTGTTATACAAATCTTCTGGGATCTTACCATGAATAGTGCTAAGTTTCTTATCTGCCATAATCATATGTGTAACCATTGCATTTTCAAAGTTCAATATGTCAAATGATCCATATAGATCATAGAATTTATTCAACTTAGTGAAGTCTCCATGCTTCAATATATCTTCATTAACTCTTTCAATTCTTGGTTTCCAAGTTTTCTTCTTGATTGAAACTACATCATCATCTTTAATTACTGCTACATTTCTAAGTATAGGTCGTACAACCACTTTCTATCTCTTGCTGGGTCCTGTTGCACTCACTTTTACTCTTTTGCTAGGAATAGGAGAAAAAGATTTATCTCCTTCATCTTTTTTAGGTACTTCAACTTTTACCTTTACTGCAATAGGATCAACAGGATCTGCACTTGATGTCTCAGGTGAAATTACAAGATTTTCACTTTGCTTCAAGGCTTCTGCAGTCTTCTTAGCTATGTCAAACTCATGACTTGACATACCAGATTCTTTCAATATTTTCTTCATAGTAGATTCAACTCTCTTACTAGATTGCTTCTTTTCTCTCAAACTTATTGCAGAGTTGAAATTCTCTTCATAGGTTCCAAACCTATTTTCATGACCATCCAACTCACACTTTAACAATCTATTCACATATCCTACTGTTTCTGCTTTAGATATTTCATAGCCAAGAGGGTCTATGAATTCCATTCTAGGCTCAACTACTTCAATGTAGGTGAAATCAGTGTCAACCATAAAACAAATGTCATCTCTATGCTTTTCAACTAAGGATTGAGGAATCCTTGATTTGTTCTTAACAATATTCTGAAAAGTCTTCAATACAAGCTTCACACTGTCATTAACTTTATCAAAAAGGTGCTTCATGTAGATAGAGTTTATTCTTTCCATTGTGTTCACATTGTCACTCCAATCAACTGTGTAAGGAAATCTTCTCAAAATATGGAAAAACATATAGGTTATCAGAGATGAAAACCTAAATTGTGTGTACTTAGCCTTCTTAATCTTTTCTAAGTTCTCAAATAACTGAATTTTCAAAATTTCACATAGGTCTACTGGTTTCTTCTCAATACACATAAGATAAGCTACATGAATCATTCCTACAGCCATGTCATCTTCCCTTGAACTACCACAGAATTTAGTTGTTAGGATCTTGCAAAGGTACCTAACATCATCTTGCTTAATCTTACTTATCACAATTCCTCTACCATTATAACTAGATCCAGTGTTATCTAAAACAATCTTTCTCATGTTCTTTTCATTTAGTGGAATCTCTCCAACTTTTGATAATCTAGTAACTTCATGAATTAGGTCGGCAGTTATATCAATAACTCTATCCTCCATCCAGAATTTCCCATTATGGATTCTACTTAAAATGATCTTGGTACATTCCTCATCATTGAATTCATACTTCATGGAATATTTGATAATTTCATTGTTCTCTAGGTGCCCATCAGCTGGTTTAACTAACATGTCTTGATTGTACAATTTCCTGTAATCATCACTAAAATCTGCATCTCCCAAAGTTTCAAACTTGCAACCTTAATATCCTTTAACATTCTCAATGTGCAATACTTCATCTGGTACAGATGATAATGCTAGACTGTCATCAATTTCAGTTGGTTCTACTATTTCTTTCTTAATCTTTGGTCTATTCTTATCCTTAACAATATGAACCATAGAAATATCCATCTTATCAACTGATTAAAGATCAAAAAATACCTCAACTTTGCAAATCTAGGGTTTCGGTATGATCGTCGCTGCAAACTGCTTCCAAACTTCTTCAAATCATCCCCAACTTGCTTTTCTTCTTTCAAATCACTTTTCAATAACTTTTTAATCATAATAACTTCAATTTTGACCTTATAACACTTCACATTAACTTGATCTGACATCACATTCATTCATTTTTCCGCTAAAACCTCAAAAAGCTGATTCTGTAAACTTGCAACCATAAAACTTTCTACAACCTCGCAAAACACAATATTTTATTTTGCACACTTAACCATAGCATTAGTACAACATAATAAACCTATATCTAACTACACAAAACTTAACTCATTCTAATTCCTAATCTACACTAATCCTAAGTCCTAAACTACAGAAACTTACATAATTTAAGTACTTAAAGAAGGGTCAGGTAAAGATTCATCCTTACCATTGGTTACATTACCTTCCTGACTACTTTTAGTGCTGACTGTACCTCCTTGATCTGTGCCTTTGTCAAATTTTACTTCATCTTTATTGCTACAACAACCTTTCTCTTTGTTTCCTGTATTTTCATTCCTTCTTGCATTGTTCCTAGGGTTAGGGTTATGATGATAACCTCCATTGTTCATTCTGAAAAATCTTGTTGAGTGTCCAAACTTGTTGCATATCTGACAAATGATTTCATTGTTTCCAAATCTCTGTCCTTGCTGGTAAATCTGTGACCTGCAATTTCTAGCAATATGTCCTACTTTGTTGCATCTAAAACATACTACCACTTTTCTTTGATTCATTTCTTCAATAGATTTCTTATCTACATTGTTAGTATTCCCAATCATTCTATCATAATTATTCAAAATTACTTTAGGTCTTCTACATTCATTAGCTCTATGTCCAAAACTATGACAATTATAACAATGTCCATTAAGAGGTTTAAATTGCTTACCTGTGCAATCTCTCTTCATGTGCCCAATAGTATTACAAGAAAAACATCTACCTTTGAATTCTCTTTTCATACCTTTAGATGATTCTTCCTATTTTGATTCTTCTTGCTTTGATTCTTCTTCCTCTCTAGGTGGTTCTTCTTTAGGTGGATCTTCCAATGTGTTCTCATCTAGCTTTATTTCATCCACACTTTCAGATGTCTTTAGATCTAGCTTCTTACTTTCATGGTTTGTTCTAAACATACTATATCCAAATCCAGTCCTATCAAAGAATGGTTCTTCAAAAGAAATTTGTTTTTCAGTCTTATCACTTTTTGAATATAGCCTTTCAAGTTGTTGTTTAGATTGAGTTAATTCACCTTTCACAATTTTATTATACTTCTCAAGTTCCACATACTACACTTTTACTTTTTTAGATTCAGATGTTTCCTTTTCAAGTCTTGACCTCAGATCTTCATTCTCAATTTTCAATTTTTCATTATCAGATCTCAAATTTCCATCTTTCATACTAAGCTTCAGATTTACTATCTTCAACTCATGCTTAAGGATCTCATTTTCTTTTTCTAATTCATCACAATCTTCAACAAGCATATCAGATTTCTTTTCAGATTTCAGATCTTCAATCTTACCTTTTAATTTGTCAATAGCATTCTTTTCATCTTCATATTTTCTTCTTAACGAGTTTCTTTCATCAGTAAGCATATCAATCTGTTCAAGAGCTTCTTCAAGATTCTTCTGAAGTTGATCCATATCCATAGAGATCTTACTCAAGCTCCTAAGCTTTCCTTGTATGTTCCTTCTCTGAGTAACTGGGCTCTGATACCAATTGTTAGAAATAGGAAATACTGAGAGGGGGGGTGAATCAGTATTTCACAAACTTTTTCTTTTGCCCACTTATGGATATAACAGATTACTTTAGTGCATACAAAGATTATCAAGATGATTAACAAACATAGCAGTAAATAGAAAGAACTCATAACACATCATATGTTCTCGAGGAAACCCTGGCCAAGGGAAAACCCCTATGGGGATGGTACCCACAAAGATCACTAATCAAAAGTATCATGTTAGGGATATTGGACCCTATTAGGAGTCAATTTACAATATATAGTAGATCTGTCCTGGTTAAAGGACTTTAGGCCTTGTTAGAAGCCTTAACCCTGTTAGGAGTTAGATTACAAAACCTGATCACCAGCTGAGCTCACTGCCTATACAGGTAATACAAAATGTTTTTGACTATAATATGGTACTGCTTACAACTTCGCATCAATAGTCTTTGCTGCTATCACAATATACAACTATCGCAAGTTATCTTTTCTTCCTTTTTACATATCACACTTGTATATTTCATTACATTTCAAGTATGCCTAATATATGAGTTATTAAAGCTAATAAATTTACATGGTCAGCTTCCAAAATATTTATCCAAGAGTAAACATCTAGGATGTCATCCCTTCAAAATGTTAAGTCATTATTTTGTCAAGCAAAAATAATCCCTTAACTCTTTCGCTAATACTGTCTCCAAAACTGTTCTGTCTGCAAAAACTATCTTCAGTAAACTTTGAATAAATTTGTCCGTACTACTCCAAACTTTATGTGCACTAAGATGGGGTATCCTCATACTCTATAGAAGCTTTAGTTAACTGTGCAAACAAAAATATTGCTCCAGTGGACGCCGCCAACTAAATCTTCATCGGGTACTCTGTCAGGGTCACTGTATCCATACTTAGACAATTTCTTCCTTCAACTTGCCATACTTGCAATCCAGATTCTGCACTCTCAATAGAGATCATATGTTGCCATAATGAAAACATCTATGCATCCACATTAGCCAAATTTCCAACAAGAAAACCTTCACAATAATCAGAGTCTATGGGTGCCCTCAGCCACCTCATGTTTTACTATTTTTTGTGCCACCAAGGATTCCATTCTTATAATTCATTTGGTAGCTCATGCTAACTAACAAAGAGCACTTGGCCCCCCATAGGAAGGGTATATTAACCCCTAGGCACTTCAGGATATGCAACTTCACCATTGGGAAGAATGCATTTAGTAAATTGAATGATCAGTTGGGCCAGTATAAAATGAATGTTCATGTGTATAGATATGTAGATATAGAGGATTTTATTGTTATGGATAGTAAATATTATACTCCTACCATTCCTATAAGCAATAGGAATGAGCAATGTCTTGAAGATGATATTATCAAAAATATCATAGAAGATTAAGAAGTAGAAAGGAGGGCCCATCAACTTCAACAGTTAATGTCAAAGCAAAAACAAATGAAAAGAAAAGGATTGAATTTTGAAGGTTTCTTCCCTACACTACCCTACCTCCAAAGATTGGAGAAAATGATGACATATTTCAATGCATTGGTCAATTCTCTTGAGGATCAAATTGATGATAAGGAGAGGGAGAAGGAGAAACACTCTAAATCAGATTTTGATGAAGATAGTGATGGTGGTTACTCATTGCATAGCCTCCCTACTATGGAACAACCATTAATTGTTAAACATAGGGCTGATGAGAATGTGTTTCTAGATCTGACAGAGCTACCAAGTTCTAAAGATACCAATGAGCCTCCATCTAAGAAGAAAAAGTTGTAGTTGGAGAGCCTTCCTAGGTGAGAATAATAGAGAAGAAAAATGATAGGGTGGGAGCCCTTTTTACTGGAACAAGGGTCTATGATCACCAGCTAAGGAAGGAGATAAGGGAAGAAAAGATAAAACAAAGGGTGGTGGAAGAGGAGATAGAGTTGCCTTTGGCTCTCTATCAAGATGAAAGAATGCTAGAGAAGGATGCCTTCTTGAAGGATGACGATTTTATTAAGTCAGATAAATTCAATAATTTTCTATTGAGGCACAATAACCAACTGGTTGCATCAAATATCCAAATCACTGAGGAAGGTCAAGTACCTAATGAGGCCATCCAAGCATTAAGAGATTATGATCCTGAACCAGAGACCATCACTCTAGAGGAGGCTAGACAATTAGTAAAGGCTAGCAACATGTTGCTTGAACCAATGTGGGATTTAGCCTCAACTTTCATTATAGATCAGATAAAGAGGAAAGAATATATAATCTTATCTTCAGAAACCCAAGTAGGGGAAATAATAAAAGTATTTGGGTATAGCCCTAAGAGTCAAGCATTGGCTATATGGAGCCTCTATCCCAAGGACAAGAAGCCTTCCTCGCTAAATATAAAAGAGAAGATGGATGGTGACAAGGTTGTGTGGTCAATCCACAATACAAGGGATCTTGAAATATCACAGGTTCTCACCCATTTTGAAAGATTGAATGAGGACAAGACAAAGAAACTCTTAGATAGGTATACGAGCCTATTTAAAGATTACAGTGCTTATTATCAAAGAAAAGGAATTGGAAAGATATGTGGATGATTTGACTTAGCAAATCCTAAATACGCATGTGGTTGCACCCCCACAACTAGAACAACCCCTTCAGATAGAAAATCATAATGAAAGTAGAGAAGAAGCTGCTACATCAACAGAATAGGGGAAAACAAAGCAAAATGAGGTAGTTTTACAAGCCTCATTAAAGATATTGTGGTATAGAATAAGCATTTTAAAAGATAAAATAGATATGGTTTATGCTGCTTATAATATATTACCTGAGTTACAGGTAGAAGTTAATAATTTTGTTATAATTTTTATTTCTTACAATACAACCTGGTGAGTTAGGGCACCACTTTTTGAGAGATTGATAGCTGTACAATCTCTGAGAATAGATGTTCTTGAGATTGCTTTGCATGTGGGTGAAGAGATTGATCAGATTGGGACTCTCTTGCCATTTTTTAAGGGAAAAGAAAATCAAGTTGAGGCAAGGATAGTTATGTTTGGCCCAGATTTCAATAAGTTTATTCCTTCGATCATGAATGAGGATGGTAAAATAAAGAGCTTGGATCAATGGAGATAAGATTTTGATCCCCTATTACCTAAGAAAGAGGTTTTCATTAATGAAAGCAATGAATTGGACATGGAGAGATTTAATGCCACTCTAGATGAAGCCATTAAAGCTGAGATGGACTTCACCAAGTTTATTACAGATGTCAAGATAATTACAAATTCCATGTGGGAAAGGAAAAAGGTGCAAATACAGAATATATAGAGCTATTAATGGCCGATAAAGGAGGAGGTGACTATGTGGGATGTGCTTACAAAGCCCAAGAAGACAAAGCCTATTGCAATTGACCTCGACATCATGGATGTTGAGTGAGGAGGACACTTGGACATCTGACACTTGACCTCAGAGCACATGGATGATAACTATTCATTAAGAATGGTGTAAGTTAGCCTAAAATGGTGGTCACCATATCTTGTAATAACTCAATGTATCTATCATGAATATCTACAGACAAGGTATCAGTTATCAATGAGGAAGAACTAAAGAATCCAAAAGTTTATTTTGTCTCTCCACCACCTAAGGGCCTCTCTTGTAGTTTGGCTTTTCTAATTTTTAGGTTTAGGGCTCTAACCATCCAAATTTTATTGCATCCTTATTCATAAAAGGATTCCAAGATGGTTGGGCTATATATACAAGTTGTAATATCATTTTGAGGATTCAGATGAAAGATAATAGATAATACTGAATACAATTGCTGCATAGGAAACTTCTGAATTTTGTGTCTAAGCTTCTGAGCATGAGATTTTGTATGTAATAGATAGGTCTATTTTTAATACAATACACTACAATTTATTTCTTATATTTTTATTGTCTCTTTGCTTTTTATGTTTTACTCTTGTATGTTTTAATTTGTAAAGCATCTAAAACATACCAGTTGTCAAGCAACTTGTCTAATTGTTGTGAGTTTCTTTCAAAGAAAGGATTAAATTATCATAAGCAATTTTAGAGAGTAAACATATTTGTTGGGATTTTGATGATAATAACATAAGATTGACAGAATAGTTTGCAAGACATTATATTCAGATTGCATGTAGTTTGTAAGGCATTCTACTGTATTTTCTTTTAAGACATTCCTGTGGATTTACATTTAGACTCTTTTCTTCCCAACGATTAGGTACTGGTTTAGTTTTTGTTCTTGCAAATTATCTTTCAGTCATTAAAAAACATTAAAATTTATCATTACCAGTACATTTTTACCTTTTAAAGTTTCTATATGTTTTGAAGGGACTGTATTCAAGTAATATAGTTCATATTGTTGATTCCTTGAAGAGAAAATCCAAAAGGTTAGGCTTCCTTGAGTTAAACTCGTAAAAATAAGAAGGATGAATATCCTTATGCCGTTGTTCTATGTTATTACATTCATAGTATCTCTTTTTATACTCTATATTAGGATATTCTCAGCTGTTTGCAGAGCTATCTTTTTTTGAAGTAATCTGTAGCATAATAACATAGCAATGAGGAACTTTATCCACTATTTAAAGTTTAATGAAATATAGTAATCAATCTAAGGCAATACTCTCCTGAGTCTTGTGAAGCTCAAAGAAGAAGGAGAATCTTATCCAATCCTCATCAATTAGACTCTTTCTTGTCAAACTTGAGACTCCATAATTTGAGAATCAAGCCTACATATTTACCAAGTTTTCTCTTTACAAGAAAAAGATCTAACACCTACTAGTCAAACTTATTTAGTATCTTATGGAAGTAATATTGACGATATCATTTCTGAGGAAAAAGAACAAGAAGAATTGGAAGCCTTATTTTCTAAAAGGTTACCGAGAGGAAAGGGAAAGTATAAAGGTAAATTACCCTTGAAATTCTTTACATTTAGTAATATAGGACATATTGCATCAAGGTGCCCTTAGAATAATAAGAAAGAAAAAAATAAGAGATATAAAGACAAAGGAAAGAAAGTTTGTTATCTATCTAAGGAAGGTGTTACAGACAATGAATCAAATAATTTTGAGGATGCTGAAGAGATTATCTTTTTTGTTGTAAAATAAGACAAGATAGAAGGTAGTGAGATTGTATTTTTATCAACTATGAACAAGAGTGAAAATTAGATTATTGATAGTGGTTGCACACATCACATGATTGGTGACAAGAGAAAATTAATTGATCTTGAAGAATTTTATGGAGGATTAGTTAAGTTTTGAAATGACATCCCTTGTATGGTAAAAGTTAAAGGCATTATAGAATTGAATGCCACTACAAACTATGATGATGTCTATTGGGTATCAAGACTGAGTTACAACATGTTGAGTGTTTCTCAACTAAATCAGAAAGGATTTGATCTAGAATTCAGTAAAGGACTATGCAAGATAAAAAAACAAAAAAGGAAAGATGATTGCTACTGGAGAATTGACAAGAGGTAACTTATTCTAATTAAATCCATCTATTAAGAAATGTTTTATTGGAAAGGTAGAAGACATTTGGTTATGGCATAAGAGGTTTTGTCATGCTAATTTTGATAACTTGATCAAAGTCAATAAGAAGAAATTTGTTAGAGGTCTGCCTTACCTTGTAAAACCCGATAATGTTATTTGTAAAGATTGTCAATTTGGGAATATTACTAGTTCTACATTTAATAGTAAAGGTTACACACTGACAATATACTTGATTTGGTGCATATTGATTTATGTGGTCCGATGAGAACTCAAAGTTATTATGGAGATAAGTACTTTATGTTGTTCATTTATGACTACTCAAAGATGATGTGGGTTATTTTTCTTAAAGAGAAATATCAAGCTTTTCATATGTTCAATAATTACAAAAAAAGAGTAGAAAAGGAAACCGATAGGAGCTTAAAATGCTTAAGGGGTAAAAGCACAATAATTTGTCACCCTTGTATAAAGGAAAAAACTAACAAAATCAAAGTTATTCAACTTCAATAGTATAAAATTGCATTTATGTTTGGAATTTGAAGATGATGTAAACTAATTAAATGTGTTAACATGGATGAATTTAATGATTTATATTTTTAATAATTTTTTTGAATAAGAATTGATATGTTTTTTTAATTTTTAAAGACGATTTTTCAATTGCTAAAAATGCTAAAAATTAGGGGTCTAGTTCCCACCAAAAGAATATATGTAAAAAAACATTTTTCCCCTAATTTTGAAATATGTTATAGATGACATAAATGGCTACTGCATGAAGAAATAAAAATTGGTTTGTGACCTATATTTTATCTTTTATATTAATTCAAATCCTAACTCACCTGAAATCGACAGTTTTCATCTCCTGCCATATTTTTCATAACATATCTATCCCAATAAAAAAAAGAAATATATATTCTTGAAAAGGACTCTCTCCACTAGTGCACCATATGTTTTTTATATTTATTTAATATGATTTACTATTTTTTCTTTCTCCAAATCCACATTTCCTTGAATGTTAAAACACCTACTTGCAATATTTTTTAATTACAATAGACTTGTCTAATTAAAACACTATAAAATCTATATGAGGATATTCTTGACTTTGATCTCTACAAAAGGGTTTTTTTTAAATATCATGATAAATATTAGGAGTTATTGAAATGTCACTTTTCTGAAATAATTTTATTTCTATGGTAATTGGACCTAAAATGGTATAAAACATGCATTTAATAGACATTTCCAATTGGAAAAGTTAAATAAATTATCAAACTTAGCTAGAATGAATCTAGATAGACCACATATTTGACCAAAATTAATTTTTAGTTAGAAATACTAAAATTTAGTTGTGCTGATAAGTTAGTCTGAAAGGTGACAGATTATTGTTAAGGTCAGATAGAGGTGGAGAATTTACATCACATGAATTTGTTATCTATTGTGAAGAAGGGATCAAAATACAAATGTCTACCCCTAGGAGACAATAGTAGAATGAATTAGCTTAAAAATGAAATAGGTCAGTGGTTGAATGTGCTAGGACTTTGATAATACAAAAGGGTGTTGCACAAATGTTTTGGAGAGAAGAAGTTAGCACTTCTGTGTACACTTTGAATAGAGTTTTGATCAAGAAAGGAATAGGAAAGACACCTTATGAATTATGGTATGGACACACTCCCAATGTAACTTATTTGAAAATCTTTGGTAGTAGATGCTTTATTAAGAAGGATGAAAACATAGGAAAGTTTGAAGCTAAAAGTGATTAAGGAATATTCTTGGGGTATTCATATAAGAGTAAATATTACAAGTGTTTAAAAAAGAGGATAAATAGAAGGAGAGAGAGAGCCCTCTCTCTCTCTCTCTACAAAATAAGATCATTAAGAGTGTAAATGTTAAATTGGATAATTTTTTTGATGAAAATGATGAAGCAAGAAGGAAGAGACCCAAAGAATTCAATGGGATAACATATATACAACTGGTGATAGAAGATGAACCTACTGAACGGAATGAAAAAAGATAAGAGGAACAAGAAAATGATGGTACACATTTAAAATGAAGCTAAGAAACATATTTATGAGCCTTCCTTACCAAGGTATGTTAAATTAAATCACTCTTCTAAGAAAATAATTGGGGATAAGAATGTTGGAGTATTAACTATAAGGAAAGATAGAGAGAGCACTTGCTTACTTTATAAGATTGAGCCTAAAATTGTTAAGGATGCACTAAAAGATGATGATTGGTTGAGTGGAATGAGAGAAGAGATAGAACAGATATAGAAGAATGAAACTGATGCAGGAGCATCTCGGGTCCTTAGCAATCCAGTGTCACCAAAAAAAAAGTTTGAGTTTTCCTATGTTGTTTAGTTTCTGCTTTGATCGAGTTGGTTTGGTAGTTTCTCAATTCCTTCATTAACTGAGTTTTTCAGTTAATTCCCTAGTGCTCGGTTATCTTTTCCTAGCACTTGGTTATCCTTTCTTATCAAGTTGTTTGTTTTAGTTTCTTGTTGAGGCTGACATGTGCAATTAATTATGGTCATGCATTTAATGTTGGTATATATCAATGGGAAGCGTGTGGACCTAGATCTGGTTGTTCCTTCTATTAATGGTGGATCTGAAGGCCAACTTGTTTAGTAGCCTCTTGCATATATTGTAATCTTTGTTTGTAGTTTAGGACATTAGTTTTAGGAGATAGAAGTTGGAAGATTGAAGATAGTTTCTAAATCCTTGCATGTTGGAGGACTATTGTACTTGAATTGTAATATCTTTCCCTGACTGGGAAGGCCTTACAACCTGACATGTATGAATCAATTTGATGAAATATAAGGAGTTGATCTACATTCTCTCTCTCAATTATGTGTTATTGATTTCGTGTGTGATCTCTGCAAGGTAGATCTGTATTAGGGTGTGCCTTTGGCCCCTTTCCTCATCCTCCCTTGTGTGAGGTGGTATCAGAGCTGAGGTGAGATCTAGATCTAGGTTTGTGAATCTAGGTTTGAGGGTTCATTCTTGTCAAACCCTAGTTGATTTTTTGGGGGGTAATAGATTATGATCTAGCCTACAATTGTAGAGGGTTTCAAGATGGTTTGTGGGAGGTGAGATGCAGATCCAAGACTAGTAGACATGTTGAGACAACTTTTTTCTAGGTTAGAAGTTGTTGACACAGCCCAACAAAGAGGAAGACATCTTGAAGATGTTAGTGATGATGAAATTGATGAAGAAAAAGGTGATGTAGAACCTACACTGGTGATGGATCAAGGTGAGAAAATATTGTTGAAGGCTTTGACAAATCTGAAGTCTACACCCTATTTCAATCCTCCTGAGTATAGTGGAAAATTAGATTCAGATGAATTGGTGGACTGGATCACCGAGATGGAAAATTACTTTGAATATAAAAATGTCCCTAAGGAAAAGAAGGTGAAAATTGCAAGCACAAAGTTAAAGAGTCTTGCATCCTTATGGTGGTAACATCTACAATTGGACAGAAAGAGGAAAGGCAAAGATAAAATTAAGGTATGAAATAAGATGGTGAATAAATTGAAAGGAAAGTTTTTACCTTGTGATTATCAGATTAACCTAGTTAGGCGAATGCAAATTTTAGGGTAGAAAGATAGCTTGGTAAAAGATTATACTGAGGAATTCTATAGATTAGATATTAGATATGGACATGATGAAGATGATGTGGAAATAATTTCTAGGTACCTGAATAGATTGAGAGTTTTTATCCAAGAAGAAATCAGTTTGGTTAAGTTGGAAAACATTGAAGAAGTCTATCAGTTTGCCTTGAAAGATAAGGAAAAATTGAACAAAAGACATGAGCAAAGAGGAAGAGGAAATAACTACCAAGGTGGTTATAATAGAGGTGGTTTCCAAGGAACTTGTTACAATTGTGGAGAAGGACATAGATCATTTGAGTGTACACATGCAAGTAAGAAGGTCGGTAGCAGTAGAAATGCTTTGGTGCAAGAAGAGTTACCGAATGAACCTGAGAAGGAAAATAACTTGATGGTAAGGAGAGAACTTTGGAGTGAAAGTAATAAGGAAGATCTGGTAAGGAAAAGTTTGTTCAAAACTAGATGTAGAGTTCTTGATGAAGTGTGGAAGGTAATCATTGACAATGGAAGTTTGGAGAACTTGGCATTGGAGGAAATGGTTACAAAGTTACAGATGGACATGTTGAAACACCTAAAGCCCTATTATATTTCATGGATCAAGGATGAACATACACTCTTGGTAACAGAACAATGTTATGTGAATTTTTAAATTGAAAATTACTATGATAAGGTGTTATGTGATATCATGCCTATGGATTTTTGTCATATTTTGTTGGGTAGACCTTGGAAATATGATATACACACTGTATATGATGGGAGACTGCATAAATATACTATTTGGACTGATGGGAGAAGACCAATCTTGTTACCTTTGATTGAAGAACCTGTTAGTAGTGTTTGTACATCTATGAAAGTTTGCTTGATGGAAGGAAGAAAGTTTGTTAAGGATTTGAAAAAGAATGATTTATGTTTTGCTATCAAAGAATCAAAAGTATATCAGATTTATATTGAGGAATATATGATATATGCAAAGAACATATATGGTGTGTATCACAGGTTTGAAGGAAGACAATAGGGGATTTATGATCTTATAAAAAGAATATTATGACAATAGGGCATTGTTGAAATATAACCCTTTCCCTTTATTTGTGAAGGTATTATCATTATTATTATGAATTCTTGAGTAGAATAAACCACCTCATGTTTGATTATAATTTGTAATTTATGAAATCAAGTATGATGGAAGCTATTTAAACAAAAAGCTTTCATTCTTTTAATGAGATAAATGTTGGAAGTGAATGAACTCTAAGAGGGGGTGAATCAGAGTTCCTAAAAACTTTTTAACAAGTTGACAAATATTGAACCTCTTTCTTAAGAAAGAGAATTAATCTCCACATAAACAAATATCTTTATTATATTGGGTATTGGCCATGGTCAGATGATATATCTTGATTATGAGGGACAACAATTTGTCACTAGCCCCTAGATAAAAATAAGTCTTGCTAGGAGATTTTATAAAAATATGACCATTGAAGATCTAATTGAGAAGCAAATGAGAGTTGAGTGACAAGAGAAGGCCCATTCCCAATCATTTCATTTGATAGAGATGCAACCAATACATTTCAACAATATGTGAATGAGAATTTAGCTTTTGATGTTAAAACAGGCAGATTTATGTATGGAAGTATAAATTAAGAAGGGAGGGGCAGTTAACATGGATTTTATTTATGAACCCCCTTAACAAGGGACTGAGGAAAATTTGTTTATTTTGAGGGCTCCTGAGGAGGAAAAGAAAGTTGAGGCTATTGGTATTTAGTTAGGGTTAAGTAGGGTAGGGTTTATTTTTAGTCAGACTATCAGTCAGGGAAAGAAAGATTATAATCTTCCAATTTAGAGATTTGGCATATTGTGGAACTGCATGCCAAGAGTGGGCTAAAGGAGTGGGTGACATTTCTGGTGAAACTAGAGGTGAATGAGGGAGGCGGTGTTGATGTCCACTAGCTTGAGACATTCCAATTGAGTGATCAGTGATCAGTGTATTAGAATTTTTAAGGATACATGGTTTGCAGAGAATTGATAGGATTTGTATCCTAAGATTACCCAAATGATGAAAGATGTGATGAATTTACAAAAGGATACCAAAGATGTTGACAATGATTTATTTTTTATGTTGATGAAGATCCTCAATCATTAGGTACACCTCTACTTTTCTCTTTTCTTGTGTGTGAATTGGTTCTTCTATATGATTTGATGCTCCTGGACATGTAGGTCCTCATAATTTACTTTTTATTAATTCATCAAAACAAAATGAATCAGGGAATCTAGTAATATAGTTTTGATTCTAGAAAATGATAGGATCATTAAATCTCCTTCTAGTGTTGGAATTTTTTTCTTTGGAAAACTTCAAAGATCATTTTTCTCTCGGGACTACTTACTTTTCCACACCCTATCAATTTATACATCCCTAGAGTTTGGAACTGATGCTTGGGCCTCTTTGTGGTGAGTTTATGGGCTTCCTTATTATGGAGTGAGTGAGGCTCACATACTTCCAAATATGTCATCTTTTATGTTATTTACTTGATTCTAACTAACTGATGATGATATGTAGTCCTATTTTATATTTGGGGATTATATTAACATATAATTACCCTTTTTCCAAACCAATTGTTAAACAAGAAAGCAGTAGTAGTCAGGAGTGGTCTTCTTATAAGGAGATTGATGAAGATCGTGCACCTCAAAAACCAATTCATAAGGTACCAATCATGTTTTCTATTCACTTATATTCTTGGATTGGTAAATCTTCTTAGTTTCATGTCCTTTCTTTTTCTTACTATGGATGAGATATATATCTTACATTTAACATTCAACTTCTTTACATTTTAGAACATGTAGTGTGTTTTCTGAGGATTTTACCAAATCAACTTTTAACATAAACCGAAAACACCAAACTAATTTCTTGCCCTTTCAACTAGACAAAATATTTGCATTTGACCAATAACTACAAGCAATTGAATGATAAATCCACATACCTATATCTTTGTAAAATACCTGGAACATCCAAAAGATGGCTAAGTGGATGCCACCATGATTTTTATCTACTGAATATGGAAAAGAAAAGCACCAAAAAGAATCATGTTCTATTCTAGCTCAATATATTGAAAACCCTAGTGAAAACCCAACTAAAATTCTATCAAAGTTGCACTCAAAATAAAAAACATGGTGGCATCCACTTAGGGATCAAAATAGAGAAAACCATATCATTCTTTGTCCTATTTCCTTTTGACAAAGTCTCAAAATAAATTAAATAAACTTTTGAAGTCCATAAGTAAAATGTAATGCATTTGACATTTGCGGTCGAATATGATGCCAGAGGCTTGAAATTTGACCATCAAAGATGAAGAAATCACATACCTTCAGATATGTCTTCACGCTCATATTTGAATTGCTCCTTTTCTTTGCAATAGAAATTAAAATGATTTGGCTATTTCACTTTTTTTTTTCATGTATACCTCGAAACTATCAGAATTATGATGGTTTATTTAAAACCCATTGGAATCCTGACACCACAAGGGACTATTACAGAAAAAAAAACCCAAATTCATAAAAAAAAAAATTATGTCAAAATTTTTTGTCAAAATTTGGCCCCAAATGTAGTAGTGTAACAAATTGAGTAAGAAAATAGAAGATAACATACATGAAGAGATTGATAAGTTACTCACGGAGTATAGAGAGATCATTTTAGGTAATGTGCCTGATGGTTTTCCACCGAAGAGAAGCATTTATCATTGTATGGATCTTATCCCTGGAGCTAGTTTACCGAATAAGGCACCACATCGACTGACACCTACTAAGAATCAGGAATTAAACTAACAAATTCAAGAATTGTTGTAGAAAGGTTTGATCTAAGAAAGTTTGAGTCCTTGTGTAGTACTAGCTGTAAAGACACCTAAGAAGAATGGAGAATGGAAAATGTGTACGGATTCCAGAGAAATCAACAATATAACAGTGAAATATAGGTTTCCTATACTGAGAATAGATGACATAATAGATAGTTTGACTGGAGAAAAGTATTTTACCAAAATTGATTTAAAAAGTGGATATCATTAAATGAGAATCAGAGAAGGTGATGAGTGGAAGACCTCTTTTAAGAAAAAAGAAGGTTTGTATGAGTGGTTGGTTATGCCTTTTGGTTTAACTAATTCACCGAGTAATTTTATGAGATTGATGAATGAAGTTTTGAAGAAATTCTTAGGTAAATTTTTTATTGTATACCTAGATGATATTCTGATATTCAGTAAGACTAGAGAAGAACATTTGTTGCATGTTAAACAAGTATTGTAGAGGTTGAAAGAAGAAATTTTTTTGATTAATTTGAAAATGTGTTCTTTCATGAAAGAGGAGATTGTGTATTTGGGATTTGTGATTTCAGCTGATGGTTTGAAAATGGATCCTAAAAAGGTTGAATCTATTTTGAATTGGCCTACACCTAAGAATGCTAGTGAGGTAAGATCATTTCATGGTTTGGAAATTTTTTACCGAAAGTTCATTAGGAATTTTAGTTCAATTTGTAATGCTATGATTGAGACTATGAGAGGAGATAAAAGAGAATTCAAGTGGACACATTGAGCTGATAAAAATTTTGAGACTCTGAAGTAGAAGGTTGTTGAATTATTTGTGTTAGCATTGCCTAATTTCAATAAGTTATTTAAAGTGGAATGTGATGCAAGTGGTAGTGCAATAGGAGTTGTGTTGAGTCGAGAAGGTAAACATGTTGCTTTCTTTAGTGAAAAGTTAAATGATGCAAAAAGGAAATATTTTGTGTATGATCAAGAATTCTATTCTATTTTTCAAACCCTGAAGAAATGGGACATTATTTGATACCAAGTGAATTTGTGTTGTATATCAATCATAAAGCTTTACAATATTTGGGTAGTCAGAATAAGTTGAATCAAATACATATGAAATGGGTTGAATATTTGTAGAGTTATACATTTGTGATAAAACATAAGAGTGGAGCCACTAACCGAGTTGTTGATGCCTTGAGTAGAATAAGATCTTTGATGACCGAGATGAGAATTGAAGTTCTTGGTTTTGATGACATGAGAGATTCATATGAATCTGATCCTGATTTTTATGAGTCATGGAGAAAGCGCAGAGCACCTATTCAAGATCAACCAAGTACTAAATGGGAAGACTATTTCATTCAAGGAGGTATGTTGTTTAAAGGTATTTAGTTGTGTATACTGAGAGGATAAATGAGAACTAATTTGATAAAGGAGAAACATAGAAGTGGTATGGCGGGACACTTTGGTGTTGACAAGACATTGAATTTTCTTAAGGAGAAATACTTTTGGCTGTAATTGTATAAGGATGTTCAAAAATTTGTGAAAATTTGTGGAATTTGTCAAGTTGCAAAAGGAGTAAGTCAAAATACTAGATTGTATACACTGATTTTTGTTCCTGAGAAACCTTGGATTGATATCAATATATATTTTTTTCTTGGGTTACCATAGATAGTAAGAGGTAATGATTCTTTATTTGTTGTTGTGGATAGATTTTCAAAGATGGCACATTTTATACCCTGTAGAAAGACATTAGATGCAGTAAATATAGTAGATCTTTTCTTTAAGGAAATTTTCAGATTGCATGGATTACCGAGGAGTATCATTTCTAACCGAGACAATAAGTTTGTTGGATACTTTTGGAGGAATCTTTGGAGAAAGTTTGGCACCGACTTAAGGTATAGTTTTACATTTCACCCACAAACTGATGGATAAACAAAAGTTGTGAATAGAAGCTTGGGTAATCTTTTGAGATGTTTAGTAGGAGACACACCGAGTAATTGGGATTTCATTTTGGCACAAGTAGAGTTTGTATAAAATAATTTAGTGATTAGGAGTACTGGAAAAAAACCTTTTGAGATTGTAAATGACATACAACTGAGAGGTATATCAAATTTGAGGGATATTGTTGATGAAGAAAAGAGAAATGTTGAAGGAGTAAAGTTTTCTGAGTTCATGAAGACATTGGATGAAGATGTGAAACATAAGTTCTAGAAAAGTAATCAAAAATAAAAAGACAAAGTTGATAGATCAAGAAGACATAAGACTTTTGTAGTCGATGATGAACTAATGGTTCATTTGAAGAAAGGCAGATTTCCTATTGGAACATATGGGAAGCTGAAAATGAAGAAGTTTGGTCCTTGCAAGATTTTGAGAAAATATGACAATGGAAATTCTTTTGAGATTGAGTTACCTGATGACATGGATATATCACCTACATTCAACATTGCTGATTTGTATGAGTAGCATGAATTAGATGAAGAAATGACAATACCAAATGATTATTCTAAGAAACAGATAGAAGAAGTTGAGCAGATTTTGGAACAAAGAGTTGGAAAAAGTACAAGAGGAAAATAGTATATGGAAAATTTGGTAAAGTAAAGAATAGACCGATTGAAGCCCATTTGTGGATTTCACAACCTAAGTTGGATTCAGCTCAGGTTGTACCTATTGCATGATTCAGAGATCATTTAAAAAAAACCCCAGGTTTTTGATGTAGGAGCATCTCGGGTCCTTAGCGATCCCATGTCACCAAAAAAAAAGTTTGAGTTTTCCTATGTTTCTCATTTTCTGCTTTGACCGAGTTCGCTCAGTAGTTTCTCAGTTCCTTCATTAACTGAGTTGGTCAGTTAATTCCATGGGGCTCGATTATCTTTTCCTGGCACTCGGTTATCCTCGCTTACTGAGTTGTTTGTTTTAGTTTCATGTTGAGGCTGACTTGTGCAATTAATTATGGTCATGGATTTAATGTTGGTATCTATCATTGGGAAGTATGTGGACTTAGATCTGGTTGTTCCTTTTGTTAATGGTAGATTTGAAGGCTGACTTGTTTGGTAGCCTCTTGTATATATTGTAATCTTTGGTTGTAGTTTAAGACATCAGTTTTAAGAGATAGAAGTTTGAAGATTGAAAAAAGTTTTTGAATCCTCACATGTTGGAGGACTATTGTACTTGAATTGCAATATCTGGCCCTAATCAGGAAGGCCTTATAGCCTGACATGTATGAATCAATTTGATGAAATATAAGGAGTTGATTTGTATTCTCTCTCTCAATTGTTTGTTATTACTTCTGTGTGTGATCTCTGCAAAGTAGATCTGGATTAGGGTGTGCCTTTGGCTCCTGTCCTCATCCTCCCTTGTGTCAGAAATTTGGACTCTAGTACCCTAACTAGTAGATAAGAAAGTGATTGGAACTAAATGGGTGTTTAGAAACAAAATGGATGAAACAAGAGAAGTGGTGAGAAACAATGCAAGAATTATTTGCAAAGGATATGCATAAGAGGAAGGATTGCATTACGGTGAGACCTTTGCACTTGTTGCTAGATTAAAAGAAGAATACTACTTGATTATGCATCTTACATGAAATTTAAGGTTTATCAAATGGATGTGAAGTCTTCTTTTTTCAATGGAATACTAGAAGAGGAGGTTTATATTGAACAACCTGATGGTTTTGAGAATAATTATAGACAAGACTTGGTTTTGAAACTGAATAAGGAATGGTATGGACCGAAACAAGCACCTAGAGCATGGTATGAGAGACTACACTCATATCTCATAAAGATTGGATTTTTCAAAACAAGTGACAATAGTAATGTGTATCTAAGGGCCCATTTGGTAGCGGGAATTAGGAAATGATGGATTTGATCAAATGCTAGAAATGGTCAAATCATGGATTTGATAATCTAGTTTTTCATTTATGAGTTATGTTTGGACTATTTGGTTCCACTTTTTGAAACTGGAATTGGAATTTGAGTATGATTTTTTTTAAAAAAAATTTGAATTGTTTTAATGTTTTTGAATTTAATAATCATTTTTATTAATGGAATTGAAATTTAAATGGAATCGCAGACCGTTTTAGGCAGCCACAGTTGGTGGCAGGAAACCAAGTTACAATCACTGCAACTAAAATTTGATAAAAAAATTTAGAAAATAAATTCGAGAAAAAATTCAAAAAAAATAAAAAATCAATTTTTAAAAAAAAAAAATTTGAAAAAAATTTCATCAAAAAATTCAAAAAAAAATTGAAAAAAAATTCAGCAAAAAATTTGAATTTTTCAAAACAAATTCGAATAAATAACAAAGTTACAAACCACCTAGATAAATAAAAAATAAATTAAATCTCTCCCCACATAAATTAAAAAATTAAAAAATTAAATGTAGACATGAAAATTTTAAAAATTTGCTTTCCCCCATTCAAATTCCAATTCCACCTTTTCAGATGGAAGATGTAAATGCTCATTTTTGACAAAATGAGCATTTACATATTCCTATTCTATTTTCATATTGCACTCCCAAACTAAGGATTAGACGAAATGGGAAATAACAAATGCCAATTCCAGGCTAATTCCCGCTACCAAACGGGCCCTATAAAGGTTGATGAAGAAAACAAGTTACTACTTGTTGACATATTTGTTGATGATATAATATTTGGAGGTAATGATGAATTAAGAAGAGCATATTCTAAACAAATGATAAAATAATTTAAAATGTCAATGATATGTGAGATCAAATACTTCATTGTCTTGCAAGTTTCACAGCTTGATAATGGTATCTACATAAGTCAATCTAAATACATAAAAGAGATATTCAATACCTTTGGACTTGAGGAATCAAAACCTATTGGAACCCTAATGGTTACAGGTTGCAAACTATCTAAGGATGATGAATCTGATGAGGTTGATCAAACTATGTACCGATCTATGATTAGAAAGCTATAGTATGTTGTGCATAGTAGACTATATATTGTACAAGAAGTTGGTTTGGTTGCAAGATTTTCAAAAAATCCTAAGGGAACAAACTTGACTGCAATAAAGAGGATATTTAGATATCTAAGAGGAACAATAGATTATGGACTATGGGATAGATACAAAGGAGATTTTTCACTAAGTGTTTATATTGATGCTGATTGGGTATGAAATATGGATGACAGGAAAAGTAAAAGTAGTGGAGCATTCATTCTAGGTGAAAGACTTGTTTCTTGGACAAGTAAGAAGAAAAACTATATTTTACAATCTACTGATGAAGTTGAATATATTGTTCCTGCTATCAATTTCACTTAGGTGGTATGGATTAAGTAACTACTTGAAGGTATACAAGAAAAGGTGACTGAACCTATAGTTATTCACTATGATAATACTAGTGTTATTAACATCTCTAAGAATCTAGTGATACACTCTAAGACTAAACACATTTTTATAAAGTATCATTTTCTTAGAGAAAAAGTCCAGGAGAAAGAGGTAAGGTTGGAGTAAAATCCAACTATGGAACATATTGTTGATATCTTTACTAATCCTCTACCTAAGTATTGTAATCACCTAAAATCAGGCTAATAGAACCTAAGGCCCTATTTGCCTTTAATTCAACATATAACCTTGATTATGTTAATTTGATTCCCGATCATTAACATAAGTCCCAAAAATTCAATAAAATCAATAAAATCCCAAATCAAGCATTTATCACTAAGGTGTCAAGCTAAATCAAGACAATTAACTCTAGGCCTATTTAATTAATTCAACCCCACCAAATGCATGGCTAGAGTTATTAATTAAAATAAATTCATAAATATCTCTTAAATCAAATAAACACAACAAACACACCCTAATGATTAAGAGGCTCTCACATGGATCAAGGATCAAGCCAAGATGCATCTCAACCACTCCTCATGGATGCATCTCAACTGTTCAATTCATTCAATCTTCTATAAAAGAGAATTTTCAAAGCTTATTTCTTCTCCCACATGCTTGAATTTTGAGGTTTCATAATCCTTGATTATTGAACTCTCATGCTTTGGAATTTGCCTAATAATGCCTTAATTTGATAGTTGATTCCATGTTTTTCATGCTTAGATTCATGCTTTAGTTAATTAGAGAACACTTTAGTTTGGCTTAAAATGGAAAGAATCTACTCTTGAATCTCTCATTTTAGTGTAGATTGTCACTGTTTAAGGTTCCAATCTGAGAGTAATTAACCCCTTATTTCATACTCACACTAACTAGAGAGCAATAGGATGGTTTTTCTTGTTACTTTCTTCAATTACATGCTTATTTTCTCTAACAAGTGATGTTATTATCCTATTGAAGTGTTGTATTGCAGGGCACAAAATCACACACACATTTCTAGTGCCCATCATGGGGCTGAGCCCTGAATTTCCTAATTTTTTAGCATTTTAAACTAACTTTCATCATGTCTTTTTTGCCATAGGATCATAGCTAGAAAGAAAATCCACATACCGTATTTCCTAGATCGCATCCCTGTTAGATTAGGTGAAATACTAATCTCCCAAGAACACCTGCATGCATAACCCTGTCACATGGAAAAAGCAAAGAACAGAAGCAAGAAAAATCTATGGAGGCCAAAAAGCCAGAGACATCTTATGGACATGTAAAGAGCAATTGTATTCCAAGATTATCTAAAAAGAATGTACAAAGGGTTCAACCATATAGGTGAACAATAAAACCCTAAAGCTATAAAGCAAAAAATAAAGCTAGGTTGCACATTATAATTAATAAATATATTAATTATAATGCACCTAAAAGATAGCTTAAGTAAATAGAGTAATAAATGACTTAACTAATTAAACCAAAGTGATTTAATTAATAAGCATAAAGTATGATTACTCTAACACCCCCCCTTAAGCGTAGCTCAAGAGGGAAGCTAACCTAGCATAGCTATGAAAGCAAAAATGCAAGAAAGAGCAATGGGTCCCGGCAACAAGGCCTGATCAGGTACCCAAGTACAAGAAAAAAAACTAGATGAAGGAAACAAAGCCTCCAATCTAGGGAATGTCCCAAAGAAAGGAACAAGAAAGAGCATGAAGCATCTCCGAAGCATGAAGCTGCAAACACTGTCAGAAGAATACTGCTGGAACCCCCATTGAAATAGTGCATGACCAGGTAGAGAAGACAAAGTCTAAAGAGCTGATCAATCAAAGAGGTGACCTCCAAAATAGGAATGAATGAGTGTCTATATAGTAGATGAACCATCTCACCGAAATGCATAGGTGCCTAGCCACTGCATCCGCCTAGTACATAGGAATAAAAACTGAATACGTAGATCACTCAACCAAACCAAGGAAGCAATAGAGCCAACAGGTGAACCCCCCCATAATGCTGAACAGGGAGAGGGGTGACAGGAACACTGAAATGCAATGCCAGAAACATCTACAAGAAGAAGAATCAAGAATACCAACAGTGCAACAGAAGTACACGCACGGGATAAAGGGCGGTGTCAAAGAAGAAGAATAGATCTTCTGGACACACAGCATGGGATAATGTCGTGGAAGGTACACTCACTTGACAAAGGTGGATGAGCACAAAAGGCAAAACATCATAACCCCCCATGGCACTTTATAACTGAGTGCGAGTACAAACAAACACAAGGTGTACAAGATCCCAGATATGCAAAAGTAGGCACTTTATCTCAGTGCGTTTATAGGAAAAAGAATGCAACAAAAGAGAAGCATACAATGCTCAGAAGTCAGAAAGAAGAGTGAGCCAGAAAAACAGAAGGAGAGATCCCAAGACCTGTAGAACCCAAGTAATCTGCCAGAGTGTGAAAGTGCAAAACTCAGAGGAGAGAAAACCTAGAGCAGAATCTGGATAAAAGACCCCTGCAACTGAATAACTCATAGAACCAGCTTTCCAACGATATATGGTGAGCCCAAAAATGAGTCCGGATGAGTGAGATATGGCTCCCGGAAGGTAAAAAATAAATATCACCTTTGACAGAAAAAAACACTATCAAAATAGAAGATCCAAAAATTCTAACCTCCATAATCGGAAAGAGCTTGGAAAGAGCTTTCCGACGATATAAAGAAGGCCAAAAAAGACCTCCGTATGCTCCAGATAGAGCAAAAAAGGCCCAAGTACCCTTTAAAAGCTCCAAAAAAGATTTTTGAGCCCCTGGGACTGGAAAAAAATAGAGCCCCTGGGCGCATGGCGCACACAGGGGGCTAGAGCCGAAGCTCCCGGTCACCCATGTGACCACCGCTAGGGCCCGCAGGGCTTAAAAACCCGTCGGGCGGAGCCGCAGGCGGAGCGGAGAGCTGGTGGCGGGGCCGTGCGGGCAGCTGAGCAGCGGAGCTGAGGAGGGCGGCAGGGCCGCGGGCGGGCGGAGCTGTGCCGGTGGGCGGTGGAGGGCGGCGGGCGAGTTGGGGCGGAAGGCGGCGAGGCCGCGGCAGCTCTGCAGAGGGTAGCGGCTCTGTGGAGGCCGCGGGGTAGCACCCGGGTGGCCGGTGGGCGGCGCCCAGGTGGTGGCCCCTCAAAAAAAATTTTAAAAAATTTTTTTGACAAAAAAATCGCCGTCTCGATCCGCGTGCCAGGCCGTACGGCCTAGTACCCAAAAATTTTTTGCCTCAAATTGTAAAAGTGTCCAAAATGGACAAATTTTATATGGATTCTAGGGTTTTTGGGCCTTCTGGACGCAATGGTGGCATCCGTTTTTCCTCAAAATACCTCCAAAATTTTTTTTTTCTTTTTTGCAGACAAAAAAGAAATAAAAAATAACGTCCTGCAGAGAGTACCAGAACTGAAATTTTTCTGAAACCCTCCTGCATCTGAATCACTTCAACAAAATATGAACAGCGAGCAGCAAGATGGCTCTGATACCATGTTAGATTAGGTGAAATACTAATCTCCCAAGAACACCTGCATGCATAACCCTGTCACATAGAAGAAGCAAAGAACAGAAGCAAGAAAAATCTATGGAGGCCAAAAAGCCAGAGACATCTTATGGACATGTAAAGAGCAATTGTATTCCAAGATTATCTAAAAAGAATGTACAAAGGGTTCAACCATATAGGTGAACAATAAAACCCTAAAGCTATAAAGCAAAAAATAAAGCTAGGTTGCACATTATAATTAATAAATATATTAATTATAATGCACCTAAAAGATAGCTTAAGTAAATAGAGTAATAAATGACTTAATTAATTAAACCAAAGTGATTTAATTAATAAGCATAAAGTATGATTACTCTAACAATCCCGAATTCTAGGATCGCATCTGGGAACAAGGTTGCATTTGGTTAAATTCAGGATCGCATTTGGTGATCTGGGCCGTATTTGAGAAATGGGGTCATTTCTGGTAAATAGGATCGCATGTGGGGGAATTAATTGCATTATTGGGTTTTCTGATCCCTAACAAGTTTGTTTGTTGATTTCTCTAGTTTTTAGCAGCCTAACTGTGGTTTGCAGGTTGAAATACAGAGACCCAAATGCTAACCATTGTTTTGATTTTCTTTAAGAGGATAAAATGAACCTAATGCATTTGTTTTTGAGAACTTAAGTACAATTTAATTTCACCTTGTAAACCAAAAAGAGGATTATGCTCTTTTCCCCTTGAGGGAAAATTGGAAACTCAAAAGTTGGTTTACACCTTGGAGTTAAATTGAGGAATGAATGCTAACAATTGCATTTTCAATTTTCCTTAAAGCATTATCTTTGGATTTTGGGATTTCTAACAAGCTAACATGTTAATGGGTGAATTTGGTGTTTGTATGTGATTTTGAAAAGCTTAATAGTAGTTTGCAGGATGTTTTCCCAAGACAAAATCAAAAGACTACTAATGCTTGTCATGCAGGCTGCCTCTAAAGAAAATTCAAAACAAAAACTTCATGCTTGATTTTTCTAGGAATCTTAAAACAATTTGAGATCAAGTTACAAATCAACTAGAGGATTATGCTCTTTTTCCCTTGAGGGAAAACCATAAACTCAAACATTGGCATGTTATTTGGCATCAAATTGGAGTAATTGAATCTTAAATATGCATGATGTGTTTGGGATTTGTGGTATAAGTTAGGAGATTATGCTCTTCTCCTTCATGGAGAACCAAAAATCTAGAGCTTACTATCATTTATCCATTTACTTTATTGCAAAACTTTAGAGGGCCTGCTGGTTGAGGAAAAAATCTCCCAAGAATGATCCAAGTGGGGACAAGTCTTATGCCAACTCTTCCACCCCACTATAAAATTTGACGCTTCCTTGAGGCTAAAGACTTGGAAGACATGATCTATCTTGTCTTGGGAGATTGATGATCAATCCCAATGACAAACTTGGATTTTGTGTAGAGCAGATCCACTTAAATCTTTCATGCGAGACTACACACTTTCAAGTTCCCATAGGGTTAATAGCCTCAATCCTGCTTGCGGGACTATGGGCGATGGTTGTGAATAGATTCCTTTATTAAAAGCCTTATGTTAGATGCCACCTGGGTCACCCCCGAAAGGTTGTTATCACTTGTGTGAGGCAAATAGTAATTTCCCTAAGACATTCACCATATTGAGCCCCCATTGACATTACTACTCAGATAATATGGGCTCCAATATCCATTGCGTGTTATTGGACTACCATATTCTAAGGAGTCTTTGGGTGTGTTCCTAAGTCAGTGAACAAGTGGTTTCAATCTCTACCTAGTATAAGGTAGGTTAGGTGTGTCTGATTTAAAATGATTTCTTAGTGTGTCTTAAATACAAATTTAGATAATCACCCCCAAATGAACAAACACAGAGGATTTACAAACACTTGACAGTCACTAGAATCTGACAGACATGACCCATTTTCTGAGAAACACAAAAACTACAAATTTCCTGTCATCATAAGATTGCATCTAGTATTCCTGAGTCGCATCCCACATCCCGGATCGCATCTGTTCAAACCTGGATTGCATCTGCTGGTCACACCATTTACCGAGTCACATCTAGTGCACATTCCATTTCTTGAGTCACATCCAATATTTCCTGAGTTTCATCCGGGGTTCCAAATTGTTCACCATTCACTGTATAGGATTGCATCCAGGACAGAGAGAACTTTCGTACCTTCCAGAATAAATTTTTTTATATTTCTAGATACCTATTTGGCTCATTAGTAGGTTCCTATTGCCAAAACATAGTCATCTAATAACCAGAGAGAGTCATCTTTGAAAGCATCTTGTCACTTTGCATTGTCCAATTGTAGAGTCAGTTTATCCAATCAGCTACAACCAAGTTCTTAGCTCATAAACAGGACACTTTGACATTGAAATTTTTACATTATCAGACCCACTTGCACTTTGGTTCCCAACTCATAAACAAGGCACTCTAACCCCATTTGATGTTGGATCCATAAAACAACATTTCAAACCCACTCTTGGATCATTGGATCCACAATTAGACATTGCAAACAATCAGACCCACCTTTGAACACAAGACATTCATTAGTTCCTCAATCCAGCTTTCATAGTTGTTACAAGGCAAAAAGCTTACCATTTCAAAAGAAACCCATTTGTAGATGAAGTACAATTACACACCTCTGAAATAGGAGAGACCTCAAGAATCAATCCCCTATTTGGTACTACACCAATCACTACTCATACAATGACACCTGAACAAACAAACCTGAAAAATCAAGATGATTGTCGATGGGATGAAAGATATCATGACCAAGATAACCAAGAAGAACATGTTAAACTGAAAGAAGAGATACAATACCATGAGACATATCAGGATGACGATGATGATGATGACAAAGATCCCACTGAAAATGAATACCAAAAGGCTATAAACAACAAACAATTCAACAAGATCCTTGAAAGAACTTTGGATGAAAACAAAGAGAAATATTTCCTAGAACTTGCCTCTCGAGGTGTGAAATTACCAAAGGATTATGATGTGAGTCAACTCAAGATAAAGGAAGACCTTAGTCCTATATCAATTCTAACAAGGAAACTAACTGCTTTACAAGCAGAAATCCAAGAACTCAAAAAAGAAAAAGACAAACCAAAACAATCATATTCCTTGGAACACATATGTCCTTTCCCTTTTGACAAGGGACTCAAAATGATTCCATTTCCTAAGAATGTCACAATACCAAAGTATGACAAATACATGGGAGATTTTGACCCTCAAGATCATGTGAGGGTGTTTTGCACAACTAGTATGGAGTTCATGCATGAACAAACATATCTCATGAGGCTATTTCTACGAAGCCTAGGTGGACAAGCTATGGATTGGTTTTCCAAATTACCCATAGGAATCAAAACATTTGATGAATTAGTGAAAAAATTTATACAACAATACTCCTACAATATCCAACACATAGTCACAATGTTGGATGTATGCAACACCAAATATAAAATGGGAGAATCATTCTTGAGTTTCCTACAAAGATGGAGAAAAATATTTGCACAATATGCTAGGCAGATACTTGAAAACAAAAAAATGGATATCTTCATTAACAACTTTGTTCCTGAACTAAATTTTCCTATACAATTGCAAGGACCACCAAGTTTTGATAGAATGATAGATAGTGCTATCAAAATTAAGGAAGTCCTAATCAAGAAAGGTGACATTGCCATCAATAAGGAAAATAAAGACAAATATTATTCCTCCAAGGACAAGTACAAGTACACAAATAAGAACAACAAGAATGTGGTTAATGATTGAGTTTTTGATAATCCTAATGTCAAACCTAAACTAGATGTTTTCAATCTTTCAACAAGTATTCAAATGAACAAGAATCTAAGTCCTACTATGACACCAACGATAAACAATACTTACAATAAAACTCCCGCTTGAAGAGAACCTTGGGCACCAAGGCCCAAGAGAACATTTACACCATTGGGACACACCTTGGAAGTGGTTCTAAAGTCACTTGTGGATAAAAAAATCATTACAATTCCTGATTCCAAACCTTGGGATCCCGAAGACAAACCCAAGTGGTGGAATGACAATGATTTTTGAGTTCCATCGTAATAAAAGACACAAAACCAATAACTACCTAAAACTGAGACATGTTATTCATGATCTCATTAAAGAAGGAAAATTCAAGGTAGATGGACATCACACAAACAATGATCATAAAGCATTTCAAACACCATTACCTAACTATGATAAAGGAGAATCTTCAAAAAGAAAAAAAATCAACTACACTTATTCTGATAATGATGATGTAATCAATATTATGGAGCCATGTGAACACTCTATCAATATGATCACTCTACGAGGAGTTAAAAAAAATGTTGAATCCTCTAATGCTATAATGAAAAGTCAAGCTAAACTCACTCTCAAAGGAGCTTCAACATTTAAAGAGCCAACTACAATAACAACAATGTCTAAACAAGCGGTGCTACCTCCAAAGTTCAATCTCGTGGAACAATTTCAAAAGACACCCGCTCAGATATCTATCCTAGAGTTTTTGAAAATCTCCCCTAGTCATAGGGAAGTTCTTGATCAAGCCCTAATTAGCACTAATGTACCAAAATATCTAGATGTAGATAGATTCCAAGTTATGGTTGGTCACTTGAATTCCCTGCACTACTTATCTTTTTTTGAAGAAGATGATAAATCATGGAGCCAACCACATAACCAACCTTTGCACTTAGAAGTCCTTATTCATAAACACTGAGTCAAACGTGTCTTGATAGATGGAAGCGCTAGTTTGAACATTTGCACATACAATTTGATAAAATGATTGGGTTTCTCAGAACATGCAATTGATCCTATAAGAAAGATAACAATCAAGGCTTATGATGAAGAAGAGAGATCGTCCAAAGGATTAGTTGTTTTACCTATCAGAGTGGGACCGGTGGAGCAAGATGTCCTATGTCAAGTTCTTGATCTCCCTCTTGCTTACAACATTCTTCTTGGAAGACCATGGATACACTCAATGCAAGTTGTGCCTTCAACTTACCATCAATGCCTAAAATTTCCTCATAATGGGGTGGAGGTCACTATTCCTATAGATACTAGATATTCTTGCAATAATCTCTAGTAAAAAGAAAGCATGGTTCCTCATAACAAAGAAAGCTCTCATAAGGCATAAACATCCAAAGAAATGGTTTTGAAAAGCTTTGCTAAAAAGATCAACATCCAAGAAACAAGCATGGGAGAATACAAGATAGACCCTGCAATGTCTTTAATGGATCTTCCCATCTCTCCTAGAACAAAAGGTAGACCATCATCAACATTTATACCATCCAATGCTAGTGCTCTAACTATACATGAAGGAACCAGAATGGTGAAAGAAAAAATATCCCTTAAAGAGGAAAATGAATAAAAGGCTATTTTGTAATGGCTTTATAAAGAAACTAAAGAAGATGGGAATGTTAAACATGTTGAGATATCTCCAAGAAAATATGGGAAAGGATATGAACTTATGAAATAGATGGGTTATAAAGGAAAAGGACCATTGGGACAACACAAAAAGAACTAGTAGAACCTCTACACGTGGACTTCAGAAATCCCAAAGACAAGACTGGATTAGGCTTCAGAGAAGCTAGATTTCATCCCATAGAAGAAAGTGGTCATGTATTTGATAGATTAGGAGAATCAAATGATGATGAAGAAATAATAGGACAACCTATCACCTATGAAAGGTTTTTGCTATTACAAGGAGATCCACTATCAGAAATTGGTACCAATGTTGAACAAGAACCAGAAGAAGAACAAATAGAAGAATCAAACATAGAACAAGAACAACATAGTCTTATTGATGATACACCTCATTTTGATGAGGATCCTCCGCAAGAACCATTGCAAGAAGAGGAGAACCATGCTAAAGAAGAAAATGAAGTACCCATGACTATTGCCCACTTCTTAGGGGTTTCAAAACATAGTCAAGTAGACTCACATGAATATGAATGGGATGTCTTTTCTGATGCCACTATGGACATAGAGATAGATGTGATACACAAATTTTCTCCTAGAGTCTTGATTGAAGAAGGGGAAAGTTCTGATGTTAGATCACTAGAGTTAGATGTGCATAACATTAACATGAACTCTAATAATAACCAACATGACTCTAATAATCCTAACATCTATTTAGAAGCAAACTTAATAGATGATATCTTGCAAGCTATGAATTGTGATAACAACGTGGTGCTATCTCTTGAACCTACTGAATCTTTGTCCTTGAAATACCCTGACTTGATAGACTAGGATGAACCTACAAACAAAATATTTCTATCCTTTGACAATGACTATTCCATAGCCTGTTATCTCAATTCTTGTGAACCCTTCCTTTCTTCCACCAGTACAAAGAGCAAAACTATGACTGAAGTGGATATCAAGTTTCTCAGTCTCAAAAAGAAAAACAAAAAGAACAAGAGATCTGATGGTGAAAACCACTTAGTGGCAGTATCAGATCCTAAAAGAGAAAAATAAAAAGATGTATCCAATGGTAAAAACCTCTTTGAGGCACCAAAGGATGGGATTCTTGATATCCTCCCAAATCACTTTCAAGAAAGATCATCAGTTTTGATTGAACCCACACAACCCATTAATTTGGGAAAAATAGAAGCTCCTCAGCTGATCCACATTGCTTAGTCATTGATAGAAGATGAAAATATCCAATTTACTAATTTCTTCAAAGAAAAGAAGATCAAATTTTCTTGGTCTTATTTGAATATGCCAGGATTGGACACAAACTTAATCATGCATCATTTGTCTATTTCACCAGATGTAAAACTAGTAAAGCAAAAACTCAGAAAAATGAATCCACATGTGGTGTTGCTAGTGAAAGCAGAATTGGAAAAACTATTGAAATCTAGATTCATTAGGGCTATTGATTATGTGGAGTGGATATCAAACATAGTTCCTATTTCTAAGGTGGATAAGCCCATAAGAGTTTGCATAGACTTTAGGGACCTCAACAAGGCTTGTCCAAAAGATGACTTTCCACTTCCAAACATAGACATGATTGTGGACTTAACAACAGGTTATGAGATGTATTCCCTAATGGATGGATTTTTAGGATATAATCATATCAAAATTTCTCCTGAAGACCAAGAGAAACAACATTCATGTGTGTATGGGGAACCTACTATTGAAATGTAATGCCATTTGGTCTCAAAAATGCAGGTGCCACTTACCAAAGAGAAATGACCACAATATTCCATGACATGATGCACAAGAACATGGAAGACTATGTTGATGACACCTTGGAAAAATCAAAGATAAGGACTACACACATAGAAGACTTAAAGAAGATCTTTGATAGAATGGAACAGTTTCAGTTAAAACTTAATCCTAAGAAGTGCGCATTTGGCGTGTCATCTGAAAAACTGTTAGGAATCATAGTTTCAAAAAAGGGAATTGAGGTGGATCTAGCAAAAGTAAAGGTTATTCTAGAGATGCAATCACCAAGGAATATTAGTCAAATGGGAACACTACAAGGCAAGCTACAATCCATAAGAAGGTTCATATCTTAGTTGTCAGACAAAGCACAACCTTTCACAAAGTTGATGCGAAAAGGAACCACATTCACTTGGGATGAGCAATGTGAAGATAATTTTACCCAAGTCAAGAAGTATTTGATGAATCCTCCTTTTCTAATGGCACCAATTTATGGAAAACCCTTATTACTCTACATATCAACTATAGATACATCATTAGGGGTATTACTTGTACAAGAAGATGAAGCAATGAAAGAAAGAGCCATATATTACATTAGTAGAACATTAGTCACATTTGAGCTAAACTATTCAATGATTGAGAAGGCATGCTTAGTAGTGGTGTTCGCATCTCAGAAGCTTAGACACTAAATGTTAGCACACAAGGTGAAGCTGGTAGCTAAAATTGATCCACTAAAGTACTTATTGAAAAAAGCAATGCTAGCAGGAAGGCTAGCTAAGTGGGTCCTAATCCTAAGTGAATTTTATATTGAATATGTGGATAGAAAATTCATTAAAGGATAAGTGATTGCTAATCAAATTGCAGAGACACCACTGACTGATGACAAGCCCTTACTTGTGGAGTTTCCAAATGAATCTATCATGCACTTAACAAAGCATCCCTAGAAAATGTACTTTGACGGTTACTTCACACAACAATGATTAGGAGCTGGATGCTTATTCATCACACCACAAGGATATAAGATTCTCAAGGCATACAAAATGATTTTTCCATGCACCAATAATATAGCAGAGTATGAAGCTCTTGTGAATGGACTCAAGCGTGCAATAGAATGGAAAATTGTTGAAGTACACATCTATGGATATTCGCAACTCATTATCAATCAATTCAATGGTGACTATCAGACTAAGGATGAAAAACTAATGCCCTACAAAAAAATGGTGGATGACTTGAAAAAGTACTTTGTCTTCATTACATTTCAGAAAATTCCAAGATCAGAGAATAAAGCAGTTGATGTGATGGCTACCTTAGCATCCATGTTACAATTGGAGGAGCACCATTTTCGCTATGACTTCCTAGTGGAAGAACTCCCTTTCCTAGCTTATGACTCACCTCAATGCCAAATTCTTTGTGCCCTGGAAACCCAAGTGTTATTTAGATATGCCCATATCTATTCCTATCTTAAAGACCAAACAATTCCCGAAGGCTATTCTAGAAATGAAAAGAGATCCCTCATAAGAGAAGCGTCATATTACATAATCATTGCTAATGACTTGTTTAGATGTAGTCTATATGGCACACTTCTTAGGTGTTTAGAACATGAAGAGTCTAATCGTGTATTAAAATAAGTTCATGAAGGTGTGTGTGGGTTACACTCGAATGGTTTTTCATTAGCTAAGAAACTTTTAAGGGTTGGGTATTATTGGCCCACTATGGAGAAAGATGCTATCCACTTTGCAAAAACCTGTAAGAAATGCTAGATCCATGGTAATTTGATACATGCTCTAGCTAGAGATCTGATTCCCTTCATAACACATTGACCATTTCAGTAGTGGGCCTTTGATTTGGTTGGTCATATTTACCCTAATTCATCTAATGGACATAAATACATCATCACTGCAACTAAGTATTTCACAAAATGGGTGGAGGTTGCCCCACTGTCCAATGCAACATGAAAACAAATCTCAATGTTCATATTGAATTACATCATTTTCCATTATGACATACCCTCATCGATTGTTACTGACAATGGGGGTCAATTCAAGAACAAATACATAGATGAGTTGTGTCTTCAATTTAAGATCACTCAGCATTGTTTAGGGATAACTTTAAGAAACCCCCTTTTAGGAAAAAGTGTAAAGTCCTAGCGAATTGTACATTATTTTAGGGGGTAATTTGTTTTAATCTAGGCGATTTTTTTTTTCAAATCCATGATTTTTCATAGTTTGTATTGGCAATTTTTTCCCCCTGGATTGAAAATTTCATAAATTGCTGGCGAATAATTTTCTTTTCAAGTAAAAAATTATAATATTTGAGGCGAATAATTTTATTTTCAAGTAAAAAATTATAATATTTGAGGTGAATAATTTTCTTTTCAAATAAAAAATTATAATATTTGAGGCGAATAATTTTCTTTTCAAGTAAAAAATTATAATATTTGAGGTGAATAATTTTCTTTTCAAGTAAAAAATTTTAATATTTGAGGCGAATACTTTTCTTTTGAAGGGTGAAAAAATAATTGTATTGGCTAATCGTTCGTTAATTATGGAAAAATAAATAAATTATTGGCAATTTTCAAAAGATGGGAAATAAGTAGCCTAACCTAACATACCTAACATACATAAATTATTTGCAACTGGCAAGTGATGGTTTAAAGATGTGGTTGTTTGACCTTATATTATGGAATCATAATCTTTGCTACTACCACTGTAATTATGTTAAATGTATTAATTGAGAACTCAGACCGTCTAATGATCTGAGATCAATGGCTGAGGTTTAATTTCAGCCAGCATTTCTTGAAGGAAGAAGAATTGTCGAGGTAGTCACCGGAATGTTGACACGTATCAAGGTAAGTTGTCCGCAAAGTATTAAAAGCACTTAACCCGGAAAGAATTAAATGCCATGTCAGTGACAACGACATTCTTTGGCTACCACACACCACTTCCCAAATTGTACAGCTGATTTCTCATAATTTTTTATCGATAGAAAAGATTTACTGCTAGGTGTGAAAGATTAAGGACAAAATTTTCAATTCTCACACGCATGTATTTAGGGAAAATATTTTCATGCAAGATTTAGAGGCATATCGAGGACAATGTATTTAATACCATTAAGATAGAAATAATTGATTGGTAAGTAACGATCAAGGATTCAAGGGCTATTTATAGACGATCTAGCTTCATTATTCATTGACATTGATTGATTGTTTGTCTAGGGTCTACAGTGACGCATTTTGCAAGTAATTTGTTTTTAAATTTTCTAGTTTTAGTATTTTAAGTTTTACAGTATACAAGTAATCTAAGATGGACACTCCCATTCATCTTAGATGCACTTCTGAGGAGGCCCAGAAGGCCTTTCTGGGTTCCTTTTTTGATGAATTTTTAGAATCAATTTGTAAGGATGGTGGGCCTTTCGTTACAAAGGCTGTCAGAATGGTGTTGGGCTGAGAGTTTCTTGATAATGAAGATAGGTACTGGGTAGCCACAAACATTACATCCCATTTTGTGGCTTCCCTTCTGGACCTTGGAGGACCAAAGGTTGACATGGTGATGCTGCTGAGGAGGGTATTCAAAGAGGAATACCTGGCGGGTGATGTTCAAGTTGTCACCTTCACTGAATTAGGGGTGGGGATCCCTAGGGAAATTCAAATACCCAAGCTTCTCCTCACAAGCCAAAATGTGGCCATGCAACCTTTTCTTTTGTGCCTAACTGCTAGGCAATTGAAGCGCCATAGGAAATGGGTGCTGATTGCCAAGGGTTTTCTCCGTAAGTGGTTTGAGCTTGACACAGAGGAGGCTCAAGCGGGGCAATTTGTGTGGCTTGATGAATTCATGCAGCTAATCCTCTCTGCAGAATTCTACACAGAAGGGCACAATTGATTTTTCTTTATAAAAACTTTTTTTTTGATAAATATTAAAAGCTTACCTTGTATTGGTACTGGTACTGTAGTCGTTTAGGGTTTTTTTTTTTTTGTTTATAGACATAGTATCAAGTATGTTTCTTTTTGTTTATAGACATAGTATGAAGTCGAGAATGTAAATATAATTTTATGAAAAATACAATGGAAATTTTGAAAGCTTTACCTTATTTCAATTTGTGCTTTGTGTACAAAAATGGTTTTTAATATTTTATACTTCTCTGTAACCATGATTGCAATATTTTAATTACTTGCTTCAATGCTTTATCAATTATTTGTAGACTAGCTTATCTATATTTATTTTAATATATATAAAATACGCCGACAAATATCCTCCTTCAAATATCTATTACAATTAAACTTTACTAATTGAAACTATAGTTTAATAAAAAAATTTAAATGGTGTCTCCCACATTTAATTTATTACATAGTTTGAAGTACAATTATATCTCTACGAATGAGATTGATGTTTAAATACTTAAATAATTACTCTCCATTAAAAAATATTCACAAATTATAATATAGAATTTGAACATTACTTTTCACATGTAATTTTTTTAACTCTTATTATGGTAAACTAACATAGTATAACTTAAACATATATAAATGAAAAAAACTTATATCTTATATTTATAATTTGTAACATCATAAAATATGAAATATATTTCAACTTACATAATGATTATAATTCTTTCATTTTATTAAAAGACTAAAGTTGTCAAATTGAGTCTCTAAGTTTTTAACAATGTGAAAACTAAATCTAAAAAAAATGTATAATAATAGTAAACTTATATTTTCTATGGGATTATTTATTTTAATAAATAATCCCATAGAAAATATAAGTTTACTATAAAAAATAATATAAAGGTTATGTGCATAGTTATAAGATAATATAAGATAAATATAATAATAATATAATTAAAAGATGATATAAAAATAACTAAAATATAATACTATCATAATGATAATATTATAATAACAATATATATATATATATGTATTTCTAAATATATTATAAAAAATTAATATTAATTAGATGATACAAAAATAAAATCAATTAAAATATAGTACTATTAAAATGATAATATAATAACGATTCTAAAATATATGTGTTTGAAATAAAAGAATGTTTCCAAATAAAATTAAATAGTAATATTATCTTAAATTAAAAAAAATTAATCACTACAAAAAATAGTACACCAATACCATTCACCATTGCCATTGGATTATTATACATCAACGACCGAAGTTGAGTTTCGGGCCAAAAGGGAAAAGAAACCCCATCTTTTCAAACACGTCTCAGAATCATGACACGTGTCACTTAACACCTCGCACGATCGTTGGTCTACCAACAAATAACATTGAACAATGTCATTTCAATTTGGTGATGACATGAGACTGACACGTTTGACTCGTGATGTGAGTCATCCTGACTAGATTAGTTAATGGGACCCATGGCCCACAGGGCCACCACACCATTCACCATTGTCGTTGGATGTTTATAGTTCAACGACCGAAGTTAAGTTTCAGGCCAAAAGGAAAAAGAAACCCTATCTTTTCAAACACATCCCGAAATCATTACACGTGTCACTAAACTCCTCGGTCGACCAACAAATAACAATGTCATTTCAATTTGGTGATGGCGTGACATTGACACATCTGACTTGTGATGTGAGTCATCCTAACTAGCCTAGTTAATCGGACCCATGACCCACGGGGCCACCAATACCACACCATTTACTGTTGTCGTTGGATGTTTATAGATCAACGACTGAAGTTGAGTTTCAGGCCGAAAGGAAAAAGACACCCTATCTTTTGAAACATGTCCTAGAATCATGACACGTGTCACTGCTCAGTTAACACATTCACATAATCACTTTCCACTTACAGTTAACAGTGACATTATGAATGACATTAATACATTATGACGGGTTAGTTAACAGTGACATAATTAGCAAACCCATTTCAGATTCATGACGTGTGTCTAGTAACTAGTGGTCCATGATTCCACTCACATTTAAACTGAAAGTGACACATTGATAGTGTGTGACAACTATAGAGTACAAATTGTACAACTTTGGTGCTTTAAGTTTCTTTAATTTTGTAGTTATACATGGTCTACATATTTAGAAATTAGAAAGGGGTTACAATTTACAAACTTATAGCGCAACAAAGTTACAGATTCTTAATTTCTAGGTTGAGGATTGAGGTTCGAGGAAAGCAACAAACTACAAAGTCTCTCAGCTCTCTGCAAAAATTGAAACTAAGGGCAACGTGAATGTCAACGAGTAAGTGTAACTACTAAAATCCTAAAAATCTACGTCCCGCATTTTAAATTTTTCAAGTCTCTTGATTTACAACTTTACTGTTTATATTATATAAAAAAATTTAGTCTGTTAGGTTTTAATTTTGAATCACCCCTGTAGGCTTGTAGCTACAAATACCAAGAATAACACGATGGGAAAAATAATAGAATTCCACAATATGCTTAAAAAACCAGGTTTCAGTGATTTATTCCATGATATACATGATCCTGTTATTCATGGAAATAAGGGTATAATGGAGATTAGATTTGCACTTGAAAACAAGTGGAACCATCCAAATAAGGCTTCAAAATTTTATTCATTTAACCCTAGGATAAATGCAACTGCAAATAAAATTGCACCATGGGAAGCTAGGTCGGCACACATGGCATTACCTCAAGTATTCCCTTGCCCAGAAATTGTTATGCTCTGTGCCGAAAATTATGATGAAAATAGAAAAGCAATTGTGAATAAAAATACTCAGGAGGAAATCTTGTCCATAACTGAGAGTGAATTTACTAGTCTGTTGAACCGAAGGTTTCAACAACACTCAAACGTACACATTGACCTGGGAAAGCTGGCAGAGGATTATGAAAAATTAGATGCAAAACAAAGAGGTTCTTATATTAGAGGAATAACAAGCGGTTGTAGTCTGAGTCCAGATCATATGCCTCCTTATGATTTTGAATTTTTTGTGCCATGGGAACATGACAGTATTTCCTTGTTAGCATTTTTTTTGGGATTGGATAGTAACAAACAAGTGGGTGCCAACATTCTTGAAATGCTTTATCATATTCATTTTGAAAAAGAACTAGTAAAATATAGTTTTATTGAGCACATTGTTCGTTGCATGCAAGATCAATTACTAATGATTCAAAGAGGTTCAGAGAAGACATTTAGATTCACAACCTACTTGTGCTATCTTCTCCTAGCAAAGCATCATGCATTATTTCAGGCAAACAAGCTTTGTAGTCAGACTCAAGGCCAAAATCCAATATATGAGTGGACACCTCAGATAAGGATGATTGATAATAGAAGGAACTACAACAATTTTGTAGACTTCTTTTTGGCACCAATGTACCATAAAATTACAGGCACTCCAATGCCTAGATTGCCTGTTACTTGTAGAAATTGCATTCAACTCAGAAGTCAACTACAATTGGCTTACTGGTACTTAATGGAAGAGTACATTGTGTTAAGGTATTACGGTTCATGGGTAGAACCCTACAAACTTCCAATACATGTAACAAAGAGGTTATTTGCATTGGAATATGTACAAAAAATGGAGAGCACAGATGTACTCTTTAATGGTCAGCAAAAGAAAATGATATTTCCCTCCTTTCCATTCTACTTTGGATGGTTCGCATTTGAGAGAAGAGGATTCAAAGTGGCAAAAGCCTTTTTTTCAATTTTTCGATTTGATGTTGACAGTCACTGGTAGTATGATCCACTAAACATAATTGGAGCAAGGCTTAAAGATAATGGGAACTCTACAAGAAAATATCAACATGAAAGTATGCCTTTGATTGAAAATTTTAAAAACATGGACTCCTAGGAGGAGGTCAAAAAATAGATGGAGAAATATGCTGCTGAAAATAATATGTCAATACAGGAATTGTCATCACAAATAATGGCATTGCACAAATAGAAAGGAAAAGTGTAGGCCATGACATCATCCAATTTCTACAAGAAAGCTGATAAACCATCTACAAAATGTATTCCAAAAGAGCTAATGAATGAATGTATAGAAGCTAGATGGAGTCGAACCAAAATTTCTGAATTTTGGGAAATGAGGAAGAATCTCGGTGAGCCAAAGACCTCTGCAGATATTAATGAGGTGGAAGAGGATACAATGTTTAATGAATTGTGGAATAAGGAGCATCTAGCTAAAGCATATCACAATGATACTAATGATGATTACGATGACCAGGATTCTTTAAATCCCTTATCTAGTACAGCAATTAAGAGAGGAGTTGATGCATCCACCAAACTTCTATATAGAAAAGGGGCAGAAATTGTAGAAAAAATGGGCTACCAAGGTTCTGGTGGTCTGGGTCCCAGTGGAGAAGGGGTTTGGTATGCACCTAAACCACTAGCTATAGCACCAAAACATGGTCAGAAACCAGGCCTTGGGCATGGAGATCAATCATCAACTTAGTCAATTCCATTCACATTGGTTTCAACTCAGTTAATTCCATTTGTTTTTGCTTCAAATACAATTCCACTTCCAGCTGTTCCAAGCACTCAGATTCAATCTGAATCAATTGTCACTCCCACAGCTGGCAATATCATTTGTACAACTACAAGTAGTGGTCTGAAAAGGATATTATATCAATATGTAGATGCAAAAAAGGCTGGTCCTGTTAGCTATTTTTCTTGCAAAGGTAAACAACTAGACCATAACCTGATCTCTCCCTTTTGATGCTCTTCTCCTAGCAAGAGAAATGCTAATTAACAAGGATGAAATCCTTCTTCACTTTGGGCTCCATAGACCCAGGCGGGTGTACCTTACTTCTCTGCTTATGCAAACTGATATGAACTAATACAAACACCTAATAAGCAGATTCACTAATGGATTAAATAGAATAAATATGTCCTGCAACAGGATTCATAACTGAGATGAATCTCTGATATGGGAAGCCTACCCACATGCTACAAACTTCTTTCAAGCTCATCAACAGAAATGGAAAGTTGATTTAAAAGATTTCAATTACAAGTCTAGTTTAAACCAGTGCCTAATCCTGGGCATGGAGTCATGAGATGCACATCAACAGGAAACTTCAAATCTTATACAACTGGAAATCAAACAATGCACCTTGCACACCATTCTTTCTTCCCCCTATCTGGACATCAGATCCTAATGAAACATCATATTATCAGCAACAATCTTCAAGATATTACACTTTCCTTGAAAGAAACTTGAAAGTCATTGCACCATTTACCTTGTAAGCAGGTATATAGAGATGCCTTACAAATCAATATACAACAATTTGACAAAGACACAAAGAGACATCAAACAAATACGGGAAAATATTTTCATTGTATTTTATTGAATCACCTATATCTATACATTCAAATCACAACAAACTCAAAATGAGAACTCTAAAATGAAACTGAGAACTTGCATTCATGGAACTCAAACTTGTAGAGCTCTGCTCATGCAAAAAGATTGGAACCCTCCAAACTGAAAAGAAAGGAGAATAAGAAGAGAAGTGGGAAATAGTAGAAAGCATCACAACTCGACACTTGTCAAACTCTGAACTACTCACTGAATGAGTCACAAAGTCTAGAACCGCAAACCTGATCTGCTCTATCCCCTCTGAAAAACACATGAGTCATCGGACATAACAAATCAGATATCTAAAAAATATCTTCCTAGCCCCCTGAAACTTCAACTATCAACAACATGAGCAGATGGCCATCTGTGCAAAATTTGATTCTAGAATCGAAATCCTCACATCGAGACCTTTCTGGCGGTATATAATAGTCCATAGTTGGCCCAAAAATGAAACCCCCAGCCATTAAAATGGTCTCTTAGGTCTATAACTTCAATATTTGAATTTTTGATATAGTCAAAACTATATGAAAACATGTTTATAACTTTGATTTTTTAAAACCATGTGCACAGGAATTTTGAATAAAATACTATTTTATTACCCTTGCAGCGGGACCCACCTAACACGTGGCAAACCTAGATTAGCCAGCCTACCACCTCATTTGCCACCTCATCATTGCTCTAGATGCCACGTTTCACATTTGCCACCTCACTGAAGCACCACATGGCTGCTTGTCGCATGATCGCATGGACTAGAAATGGCCCATGAGATCATGTGACCACCATTAGATATTGCACATATCTCGAGGTGCTTCAAAATTTTAGAGTTTTAAAGCTTTTAGTGCATCTCCATTCAAAAATAGTGGGCCCACCACGCACTAAGCTTACAAGCCAAATAGCCCGCTAATAGCCTCCGTGGCTCTTATTTACTATGCATAGGGAGTATCTTTTGTTATAAAAACAAAAATTTCTCGGCCCCACGTGAATGTGGGATATCGAATTCTCACTATTCTTTTTCAAAACAAAACATGTGGCCTGTGGACTCATATATTGCTGCCATCGCATCCTGACATCCTACCAAGAAGTTCACATGCCTGATCTATGCAATGAGGGGTTTAAGTAAAGGAAACACCATGCCTACAATATGGCTTCTTTGTTCATTTTTTTAGTCCTCCACTCAAAGGTGTGAGGAACCTCCATAAATTTGCGTAGACCCCGAACCGCTAGCACCCTCACTATTTTCTACCACTCTCTGTTTGTGTCTGTGCTGCCGGCAACTCCCTCCGGCTCGTGGGAAACTTCCAATACCAAGGCTCCTCCAAATTGAATGGGAATCCCATTTGAAATTGCGCAAGCATCTCCATTCACAAAATGCGCATGAGGCCCCATTTTGTATTCATATAAACTCCCTGCTCTATTGGCATCTCCAATACATTATGCAGGGGATTACATCAAATTGGAATTTATTTCAAATGCATGAGGCTTGAACCTCAATGCATTGGGTCTCCTCCTTTGTTGGTGTGTAGGTCCCTTTCAATGTTTAGTGTGCTACCCTCTTAACATTACGCTGGCACCCAAAATGGCGTGAGGCTTTCATTATATTGCACAAAGAAAAACTAATGAATACGCTAGCCCTCATTTCAAAATGCATGAGACTTCATTTGCTGTGTATTGATAGTCCCCTTTTGATTGCATGAGCATTCACACTGGGGAATGCACACGGCTCCCTTCAAACTACATGAAGCTTCCTATGGTTTCAAAATGCTAACTTATTCATTGCATTGCACTGGCAATTTTCAAATTAAAAGAGGGTCCCATGCATCAGCAAACCCCAACGTGAGTACTCTGTATACAACCAGCGTATACAAAACTTGATGTGCTGCCCCCAATCCATTTTTGGTTTCTATAACATTTATTAGCCAAGCATACACGCTGGCATTATTCAAATGATTTATCTTTGTTTAAAGTATATGCTCAATTCTCATTTTGCAAACGAGCTCCATGACTATCTTCAAATCTTCCTTTGTTAATTACTTTAAACTTAGAACAAAATTCCTGAATCAGAACAAATGATGAAGAAGCATATAAGATTGAACATGCAATCCCTACTAAACGAGCTATAGATTCATGAGTGTCCATGTCTATGTGACCTATATATTGTTCCAACCATGGAAGGCGTTCAGCGTATCTTGATGCAAGTACCTGTTGACTATGAGAAACAATATTGAGCAATCCCTTTGATGCAGTTGCATACAATTCTACAGAGCCTTCATATGCCATAGCATGCTCAAACAAAAATCATAATGACATGACTATTGCATCATTCAATGGAATATCTCTTTTATTCTCATCTAATAAAGCTTGACCACATTCAGTCTCATAACATCTCTGCAGAAATCTTATCATAGCTACATACATTGCAATTGGGAACAAAAGATTGCGTTCTCCAACTTCCACGGGCATCTGAACCTTTGGCTCATACTTACAGATATAATCTATCATTTCTTTCAATGGAGGAAGTCTCCCTTCTACAGATTGACTAGACTGATTCACCACTCACTCAACTTGCTTTCGAAGAAATAAACCCTCTAGAGCCATCTCCCTTATATCCATCTTAGTATCAGCAACTCCAAGCATACAGATAACTGACTTGGGCAATGGTCAAAATCATGCAATAATGTAGCCCACCGAACAGCACAAAAACTTGCTTCACCTTCCACCACTTGACAAAATCATGCGAGGAGGCCCAGGAAACTGGATTCAAAAACTAACAAAATCACCTGATTGGGCGCCACCCCTAAACAAGCCCATTCTCTAATACATACTCATCCATCCTGCAAAATGACATCCCACGATGACAACCGAGGTGGAAATTACAATCCTTCAAAGTTGCTCATTTCATTTTGCTCCTGCAAACACAGTCAAAACTTGATAAACTGCATCTGGAATCATCCTTGAAAAGTGCATGAATGGATTGGCACGATGCTCGAATCAGAATGAGATATAGTACAACTTGTCAGCAATATAGGAAAACAAGAATTTTGACAATAGGATCATCTTGTGAAAAGTTATTAGTAGGCAAAGAAGGCCTCTGACAAACTTGCAGAAGACATAACTGGCCAATTTGCACTTTTTGCAAATAGAAAGGGTCGAGCAAATTGACCAAATGAATACGTCAAGAGCCACAATATTACAGCATGGAAGTATTTTATGTCTACTATACACTGAGACAAACATACTAATGACCTGATCAACAGGGCATGAGTTATTCATAGTCAAAGTGGGGCTCTAGAAAACTGGTGAATAACCAAACAGTGCAAAACACGAAAGCTACAAATGGAATCAGCTTCAATTTCTCATCAGATGGACTCATCACGAGCTAAAAAATGACAAGGGTAGAGTAAAACTTGTCTATAATGAAGGGAAATGATTAAAACCTTTCTACCAATCCACCAGGTACAAGTTATAACATGTCCAACAGGGTTCCCAACAAAACTGGGAAAAGGGCCAAGTGCAGAAACTAGAAAACACCTCCGGAAGGGGATGAATAAACGGGGTCAAAACTTATTATAGAGGCCTAAAAAATAACACATAGAGAGTATGAAATTTGTACAATAGGACGCTAGGCTCAGACTTTCATGACACTCTCTAGGGTGCATTTTATTCAACCTCAAAGTGACCCTTCCCAGTGATTTTAACACATGCAAATTCTTCATTCAGGACCTCCTAGAAACGAATTGATCAAAACCCATTTCAAAATGTAACCCAAGGACTCAGAATAACTTGATAGGATGAATGCAAAGTATCGAACACATAGACCTCAAGATTTGACCCCAAATACGCCCATACTAGCATGCAATACAAGGCCAAAAATGAGCACTTAATCAAGAATTTTACATGGTACCTCAAAACTACATTTTGAGTACCAACAGGTCCTGAAGGTCAAGAAAGTGTAAAGAAGCAAAATGTTATGACAAGTATTAGTAGTAATACTAGTACAACAGTGCCAATGGTGATTGTGAGTCCAACAATTGCCCATCCTTCAGGACAAAACCCTCAGAACAGTCAACAAACCCCACTTGTAATGGGTCTAGGTGTTGGTAATCCTCATGGTATTGGTAATCCTCATGGTATTGGTGGAAGCTCGTACATCAGTGCAAGTGCTATTTCACCATTCAACATTCAATTGTCTCACAAAATCTTGATTTTTGTTACAATGAATTTGTAACTAACTATGAAAAATCAAAAAATAAGAATAGACAAAATAGTAAGACAATGAAGATGGAAGCAATTGCTGCAGCTCGTGATGCAGAACTTGCATCCACCAGGTTATTAACCACATATGACCTGAATAAAGATACGATGGAATTCATGGTTGTTATGCCCCCAGCTAGAGATAACAATCCACTAGAGAGTCAGTTAGATCCATCTGAATTTCAAGGTAGCACCCTCCAAATGGATTTATCCAAAATTAAAAATGTGGACAAGATAAATGTGTCCAAAATGACCAACCAAGTGGTCTACAGTTCAATGATGAAGTTGGAGAGAGAGAAAGGAAAGCTTCAGGGTACAATAGATAAGTTAAAGGCAGACCTGGCAAATGTAAAGGCAAGTGAGAAAGTATCAGTAAATAGGTGCAAAGAATTAGAGAAAAGGATAAAAAATTCATCCTCTGGCTCTAAAGAAGCAATTGAACAGCAAGAACATATGGACGCAGAACTGAAAACTCTAAGGGAAAAATTGGAAAAAAGGGATAAAAAACTTCAGGATGAAAAAGCCTCTTTAGTAAATTTATACAAAAACTTGGAGAATGCTACACAAGTAAATAATGAATTAAAGAAAGAATTGGAAAAAAGGGATAAAAAACTTCAGGATGAAAAAGCCTCTTCAGTAAATTTATACAAAAACTTGGAGAATGTTGCACAGGTAAACAATGAGTTAAAGAAAGAATTGGAAAATGAGAGGGTAAAAACAAAAGAGTGGGAAGAGAAAGAAGAGAAAATAAGAAAACATAGTGAACACCAGTACTCAGAAATGAAAAAAGACCTAAAGAAGGAAAATAATACTATTAAAAATTATGAAAACTTCTTGAATGATCATGTAAATAATGCAGTAAAGAAAATAAAAAATTACTTCTGGGGGCAAATAAAGACTTCTGCTAATAGGTTATGTGATTGGTTTAAACTCTATGAAGCTCTTACAGATGTTTTTGAGAAGCTGAAAGAGCAACTTGAGGAGAACAAAAGTTTTGGTCAGAGACAGAAAACTACAAAGCAGATTATGCAAGAAATCAACAGCACTACTGACAGGCAATTGGCAAGCAAGGGAATTCAGGACCGCGTTGGTTCAATAATAAAGGTGACCTTTGTATTTCATAAATGTCAGAAACTAATAGAAGCAGAAGTTCTTGCTTTATTTGAGCCAAAGCTTGCCAAGATGAACAATAAAATAGCCAAATTGATATCTCTTGGTTTACCGAGTCCTAGACCTGATTTGTCAACAACGGGTTTCATTGGAAGAGAAGCTTACAAACAAAAGTTGGAGGACACAATAACCTCTGATTTAGGTAACCTTCCTTAGGATAGAACTCATGAAGGCATTGCAAAGTGCATCAAGACATTCACAAATTTGCATGCACTAATGGAAGGAACATTGCTTCAAACTCGCTCTTCCAAGTATGGAATTCTGATCAGAATGTAGGTCATTTACCATACCATCAAAAAATTTTCCCTTCCAACCGAAGAAGAATGGAGCATACTACATAAACTTACAGAATCATCTTGAATCATAGTATGTGAAAGTACTTTCAGTTTCAATCATCTCTATATCTTTACTATATATCTTTCATATTATCCTACATACTATAGTCTAGACTCTAGAATTGAGTTTAAAGTAACAAGTTTGAACTTTACTTTTTGAATAGGATCAATGTTGCAGTCTTGTTGATGCTATTGCCTATGCTAATTTACTAAACCGGCCTATCAAATGTAGAAATGTATAGTTAAAGTTGTAGAGATGTTGTAGACTTGTAGTCTTGTAGTTGTCTTACTGATTTAGATTTTGAGACTTCACATTAGGCAAATTGACCTGAAGCTGTTGTTGCTCCCTTGTATCTATAAAAGGGAATTCAGGGTCATTGGCTTACTAAATTGCCAATGGGAATTGAGTCATTGACTTTTGTAAATAGAATCAGAGAGTTGTGTTCTTACTAGTATTAATCAGTGAATGGATACATTGTATCATATTTGTAATTAAATTAATGAGAATCAGTATTTCTAACTCTAAGAATTGTAACATATGAATTGCTATGTTGTCAAACAAAATAATGAAAAAACTACAAGAATTGTACCATATTAGCTGAATATTGCGAATGAAAACCATTAATAATTATTAATTATGGAATTGAATTTTGAATTTTGATGACATTATCAACCACATTCATGTTTTTGACATTGGGATATGCATGATTGATGATGAAATACAGAAACTGACAGTAGACTTCAGGAAAAAAGTTAATAAATACCTAGGACATGCTAATTCTTCAGTGCTACTTCTACAATGGTTCAATTTCAAGCTGCCACACCATATCATCATTTAGATCATCAGATTCATTGACATCAAATTCATAGCTTCCTTGGTTCTTTGATATGTTTTCTTCACTCTACATACCTCCGCTTAACTGATGTTCACCGCTAGCAGTACCAGTGCCAGTACATGGGTCCCAATCAATGACATAATTGTCTCTGGCATTCCCACTCCCACTTTGGTTTGACATGTTGCCCACCCCTCTTCTCTGACATTTCTTCCTCCACAATTTCAGTGCCCTTTCGTAAGGAAAAGTATTGACTTAATACCTGGATGTATAGAGCCTCAAGCAATTTTCCAAATTCTTGTGAAGTTTGTTTCTTAGTTTTGACTTTAGGAATCCCAAAGCACTGAAAACTCTCTCATCCTCCACCGACCCCAATATCATGGTTAGACATAATTCAGCAAGCTTGAAATATTCTAATATTGAATCAATCAACAATTCACTCTCAGCTAGGTTTTTCCAAAGCCTTGTTACCGATCCATCTTCCATAGGGTTCTCCATAAGATTAAATTGTTCCCTCATTGTCCATGAAAAACAAGCTAATTTCTCTCTCAAATGATTTGCATCTAAAATTCCATTTAGAGTTACTCCATCTAACTATTTGGTTTTGCAAAAATGATCTATCAAAGTTAGTAGCCTACTTTTAAAATCTTTCGGATCGTTCAAATGCCAATAATGAGGAAACACAATAGCCATGGATTCAAGTAGTTTGGCTAGAGGGAATCTTGCTCTAATCTATGAGGAAAGATCAAAGGCAATGTGCTTCACTGAAGCTGTTACAAACTCAATGATCTTGGTAAAGTCTTCCCTTTTAACACTTGATACTCACCTCTTGGGGTTCTTTCTTGGTTCGTCAGACTCGATCTTGGCATTGTAGTGCATTGGTATCTTAACTCCCTGAACTTCTGCACATAACTCCCCGTTTGAACCAATTTTTAAAAAGTTATCAAGATTGTCCAAATCTATGATTTTCAGCTAGCTGGCAAATTTTACTTCATCAACAAATAAACGATAGAGATTATCGAGCGTCGCGCATGTCAACTTATGCAACATAGCATATTCTGCAATATACATAGCTCTTTGCTGGGCCTTTTTTATTAAATTTCTCATTTCCTCAAGCATGGGGAGAAGACTTGCTAATGTTAACAGTGTCTCTACATTACTTAACATTGACAACAGTGCAAGAAATTTTGGTTGCCCTGCTTCGTCACGACTTGAGTTCATTAGACCAAGCAATGATTGATATTCTAAAAAAACTTGATGTGCTGGTCCATCCAAAGAGATCCATCTGGTATCATTATCCTTAAGAAGCTTGTTCCCGTCGGTTAGTCCTTCAACAAAGTGTTGAAATTCCCTTAATCATTTCAAACTTCGACAGAAGTATCGGTAGATCTCTTTGATTAAAACTTCAATTTTTTTGTACTGGAGCATGCTTCCTGACAACTCCAAAAGCTAGATTCATTCTATGGGCCATGCATTGAATGGGAGTAATGTAGGATACACAAGAAGATTGTATCTTTGTGCAAAGACCACCCATGTGGCCTTGCATTACTGAAGCTCCATCAGCTCCAACACACACCAACTTTTTGGCAATGTTCATGTCATTTATACCTCCATATTCAATTAGAGAACTCTTTACTAGTTGAAATAATTTTTTTGTTGTCGCATTATCCCTCATTTTAGCAACAGTTAGTAGATGAGGTTGGCGAACAAAATTTTGTACAGTATAAACATGCATGCATACCCAGGAAGTATTGTCTAGTGCTGTGACCTCGTCTAAAGACAATGCAATAAAATTTGACTCTTTAATTTTTGCCTTCAAATCCTCTTTTTCAACCTCAGTAAGACAACTTGCCCATTCCCATCCAATGTTTACTAACCAGTGACTGTTAGGATAGTTATGAACTTTCAAAAAGTGTAATAAAGCACTCAATGATGGGTAGTCTATCATTGGACACCCTCTACTCAAAATATTAAACACAACACTTAACTGAACAACTTTTCCCATTAGTTCTACTTCCAATGCTTTTCCAAAACAAGCTTCAATAGAGCCTTTAACTTCACCAGGCTTCATCTTTATATTATGCTGAAATTCATATAATTCTGCATTCCTAACATGTTGAGATTCCTCCATTGTTTTCCATCTTATCACTGATTTTTGAACTCCATCTATGGTTTTCTTTTCGTAAAATTTACCAATATGCTTTTCTATGGTGTCAATTTTTAGCTGCAACCTCTTTTCCTTCTTATTTATAATGCTACAAATCTTACATCTACATTCTACTGGAGGTTCCCCTTCAATTGGATTAGGCACTGGTTCAATGAATGGATATGTTGACACCCAATCTTTTTGAAAATTCCTTGACATATCCCATAGTCTATCATTCTTTGATTTGGATTTTCTTTTCTTCCCTGCAGTTGCACCATCATCTTTTCTGACATTCTCAGTTTCATCCAAGTCGATTATATCATTATGGCTACTCTGGGTATTTAACTAAAAATCTTCTTCAAGTTCATCGTGATCTGAGATATCAGGTTCGCTGACTTCTTCAATATGTCGTGAAGGTTCAGCCTCAGGTTCAAAATCTTCTTGTAATGAAGTAACACTAGCTTCCCTATTTTGGCCAGAAATATTTCCATGACCATGACCAAAGTACGATGATAAGGTTCTGCATTTTGTTGGCCTCTCTTGGCTTTCCCCATCTGTCGAAGCCTTACTCTTATTCTTGTTCGACATCTTGATTGGCTACCAGCCTAGTGATAAAAATATGTAAAAAAAATATTTACTTGTTGAAGAAGTGACAAATGACAACATAACTATAATATACAATGTTTACATAGTCGCAGAAATTCAGAATAATAATCACTTACCTTTGACTCGCCAAAGCAGTCGAGACTCAATAGTGAGATAGTCTGAAATTCGCTATCGATCAAATTGAACCGATACAAGATTCTAAATTGTGTACAATAACACTGATGTATGAATGTATTTATACTAATCTTTTTTGGTGAATTGGGTGGGAGGTATTAGGTCAGTGTCCAAATATTTGGCGAAGCCCGTGTAATGATAACATGTCTTGTGTTATTTCCTAGGCAATTATGGGTCACCAGTACCTTGGACATGTTATTTCCTAGGTGATTATGGGTCGCCAGTACCTTGGTATGATTAATAAAGGTGGCAAAAACCCATCAGTTTGAGACACGCATCCGTAAAATAACTGGCGAAGTTGGGTCCACTTAAAAAATATTTATATATAACTATCGGTGAATATAGGCCGTCCATTTGGGGCTGCGTTGAAATTATAGGAAAATTTTAAAAATATATCATGCCCAAGACGTATATGTCATTGGCGAAAATGTGCAAGAAATGGAAAAAATTTAGTATACCATTTGGCGATGGACCCCGGCATTGGACCCAATTTTCATAAATGTGGGGCGATGGGGTCAGTCCCATATGGGCAATTTATTCACCAAATCGCGGGATGCTAATGGGAGACATTCACCAAATGGTGAATAATCACCACTAAAGTTTTATTTGGCATTGTTCCTCAATCTATTACCCTCAAGATAACAGACAGGCTGAAGCATCAAACAAAAAAATTCTAAAAATCTTGCATAGGATAGTAAACAAATCAGGAAGTGATTGGCATTTGTAAATCAATCCAACATTGTGGGCTTACAGAAAAAGAATTAGAACACGAACTGGTGCAACTCCTTTTCTATTAGTCTATGGATCAGAAGCAGTCTTACCAATTGAAGTAGAGATTCCATCACTGAGGGTATCACTGAAACATCTAGTCACTAATGAGGACAATAGAATCTCTAGACTACAAGAACTTGAATTGCTAGATGAGTGCAGACAACAAGCGTTTGATCATCTCAAAGCTTACTAGAAGAGAATGTCAAGAGGATACAACAAGAAAGTAAAACCAAGAAGTTTTCAGGTAGGAGATCTAGTCATAAGAGAAAATCCTAAGAATCAGTAGAATCAAGAACAAAAAGGGAAATTTGAACCCAACTGGTTGGGTCCCTTTGTCATTACAACAACATTTGGATAAGGAGCCTACTAATTGGCTACGCCTGAAGGATATATTTTACTAGATCCAATCAGTACTCTACAACTGAAAAGGTTTTATGCCTGACATTCTGGAGGTAGTTCTTGTACAGTGAAAAGAGTCCTAAAAAAAGTTTAAAAATAGCAAATATGCATCCTGAAAAAAAATAAAAAACAATGGAAAAAGTCTTGAAAAATGACCATCTCAGTGAAAACCTAGCAAATAAGTGCCTTGGTGAGTCCAAAAAAAATCAGAAAAGGGAAAAATACAAAAAAATAGAAAATCAAAAAGAACAAAAAATTGGAAAAGAGAAAAAGGTGTCCTAGTGAAAACCTAGTAAACAGGCACCATGATAGCAAAAATAGAATAAAACTATGGCCAAGTGGTGAAAACTTGGTTAACAGGTGCTACTTGTAATCGACACTCTATCTATCAAGACAATGTGTGTGCCTTTGGCCTATGTAAATATCAGTTTGTATATATCCTTCAGTTGCTTTCATGACACGCCAAATCCTAAGAGAACTTTCAGAGAATTATGCCTTCCTAAGACTGGAATCTGTCCACATTAGGGTCCTAGGTAAACTATTTTTCCCTAGGGGCATTTGATCACAATAACATTGGTTGATAGGATGATGAGTCTGCAATTGACAATAAACTACGAACAACAAAATTTTTCAATACCACCCTCGTCTGTAATTGACAATAAACTATGAAAAATGGTGTTTTTAAACACTAACTAGCTGGATCTAAAATGTGTTTCTCAACACAACGTCATGATGAAAAGAGTGTTTTTAAATGCTAAAAATAGGTGAGACACTTATGGATGAAGAAATGAATCTTTGATTGATAATAGTTTTTATGTGTGTGTTTGTTAGATTAATCAAAAGTGTTTCTAAACACTATAATCACAATTGTCTTTTTTTATTATGCAAATACAATGATCATGCTAAAAGGACAATGACCTTTTCTTATTATCAATTTTTTATTATTATGTTTCCTTGAGTAACTCGATGATGTCTACAGACTAAGAGGAACAAGGACTGGGGGCATAATATTTTCTTTGTCTTCTGTTTGTGGTAATAAATCGGATGATCTAAGATGATCATGGGGAATGGGTGTGTTAGGGATTTTTCTTATAGGGTCAAACTTAGAAAAATTATATGCTAGATTCTCAGTTAAAAGGGACTCCAATTTTTCAAGAAAATCCTAATTGATGAGGATTGGATAAGATCTCCCTTCTGCTTTGAGCTCCATAGGACTCAAGTGGGTATTGCCTATGAATAGGTTACTATATTTCAAGTAATCTTTTGATTAGTGGATTAGGTCTTCACTGTCATGCTATTTAGGCTTCAGATCACTTCAACAAAAGATCACTCTGTAGACAGCTGAGAATCTCCTGATACAGAGCTTGACAATAGAAACTATAAATGTAATAGCATTGACAATGGAAATAAGGACATAGATCCTTCTTCTTTTTATGAGTTCAACTCAAGGAAGGTTAACCTCTGATTCTCTCTCCAAGGAATCAACAATCTGAACTATACCACCAGGATATAGTTCTTTCACAATTTATGCATGAACTAAAGAAAATGAAAAGAACTGGTAATGATATTTTATGTTTGATGATAGAAAGATGACTGTATAACAAAGATCCAACCAGTGCCTATTCCATTGGGTAAAAGAGTTTGAATATAAATGCACAGGAAGATTTCAAAGAAACACAGTAGGATGCCTTACAAACTACCTGCAATCTGGATAGGATGCCTTACAAACTATCATGTCAATCTTATGGTGTTATCATCAAATCCTAACACATATGTCTACTCTCTGAAACTATTTATAAAATTTAATCCTCTCCTTGAGAGAAACTCACAAATAATTAGATAGACTACCTGGTAGCTGGTATATTTTCAAATGCCTCACAAATTAAAACATACAAGAGTAGAACACAGAGCAAGGAGATAGCAACAAGGTAAGATAGAAATTGTAGTGTATTTCATTGAGAATAAGCCTGTCTATTACATACAAAGCTTGAAATTTTTGAAATTTAGACACAAGACTGGGAAGTTTTCTCTACAACAAGATATTCAATATTCACCATTTAGGGGTCTGCTCACAATAGAGCAACCACAGGAACTGGAACCACAAAGAAACAGGAACCAAGAATCCTTACAACTGAGAAGAGAAGAGAATAAAAAGAAGAAGAAGAAACCCTAAAATCTGTACTTGACCAACACTTGTCCATTCTGCAATCTAATCTCATAGCCTTCTCTCTTCTCTAAAAATCTAATCTTCTCAGGCATCTTAAAAATCTAATAAATTTTTCCTTTTTTCATAAAATCTTCTCATCTACTAGAAATCTAATTAATTTGTCCTTTGCTCTTCCTTGAAATGTGATTTAGTCCTTTGTACCCTCTTTTCCTATCACCATGCAATTTTGATTCATTCCTCTGTCGGATTTGCAAAATCAATCAATTTTGGAAGAAGAAAAATCTCCCCAAAATCTGGTCATGGATTAAAAGCCTTTATTGCTCTCAGCAACATGATCTAATCTAGTTCTAACTACCATCATTACATCTGTCATCTTCTAGCGTTTTTGAAAATATATTATACTATCATATTTGGATAAAAAATGAATCTCCTAGGCATTTTCCCATGAATAGCTCTGTCATTGAAATATTTCAAAATTTCTCCAATGTTTCAACTTTATTACTTTTTAAATCTTTTATAACTTTTAAAATCTGCACATGCCACCAAAACTTGCCACTTGTCGCCATTTCATTGGATGCTCAGATAAACTCACCTTTAACCTCAGTCCATCTAGAGATCTGGAGACTACATGAATCTCTAAGTCTCTGAATAATTTCCTTGACCATGGTTTCATTTAGAGATTTGGAGAAATCTCTTTAGTCTCTAGATCTCTGAATAGCCATCTGGAGATTTAGAGACTAGTTTCCAAATCTCATAATCATTTCCTCTCTTTATATTTCCTTATGAGATTTGGAGACTTCCTTTAGTCTCTAGATCTCTGAATAATTATCTAGAGATCTAGAGACTTGGAGATTTGGAGACTAAGTCTCCAAATCTCAGAATAATTATCTAGAGATCTGGAGACTTGGAGATTTGGAGACCAAGTCTCCAAATCTCAGAATAAGCTTTTTCCTTTGTGAGACTTAGAGACCTCTTGACAAGTATCCCCTTTCTGCAAAAATTTTTCTGGGCCCACTGGCATGAAAACTGAGGTGGATGCACAAGCCTGGGCAAGCATAGCTTCCATCACTTTGATTTACTTCATATATTAGGAGAGTTTCTTATAAACACTTCAAATTTTGAAATTGGGAGCAATGTGGGACTAAACTTTATGAAGCATTGCTGATTTTTTTATGGCTGCCAGTACTCAGAGGACCATAACTTTTCATTTTCAAACTAATTTTTTCTATAAATTTTTTTTTATAATGCACACATGGTCGTTTCAAACATATGTAAAATTCAGCCCGACTCAGTTTGTATTTTTTGATTTATGATAAAAAAATGTGACTGGAAATCTGAATAATGCACACCCAGAGAATATTGACAATCTGCAAATGGAATGGCTCTGGAAAAGTGACTAAATAGGCACATGGGGAGCTAAAAATTGGCATGATGATTCATTCCCATGTCTATAGCATGATGCAACCATTGGCACATTATGATCAATCTCTGGGAGAAAGATACAATCAGCTAAACAGGGCCTCCGACTAAACTGGACAGAACAAAGAAACAAGATATTTCTTGAAGACCAACTTTGGGGGATCCAAAAACTTATCAGACGGATTCAAAATGGCTTGAGCTTTGAAACATAAGCTCTCTGATATACATTTAACACATTTTCAAAGTGGTGGGCTATGAGACTCAACAGGGAAAAAGATATTCAAATATAAACTAGGCCTGGTACAACAATTTGACACTTTAAATGAAAATGTAGATTTGGACAAGTGCTCAAAACAAGACATCATGAAACAACCTGAAACTTGAATGTGATGGTCTGATATGTCTTTTAATGATAAAAAAAGGGTAATGAACACCTGACATGCATGGAAAACTTTAGAAATGCACCCGGGAAAATAGGCATCAAAGCACCTAATGGGGTTAGAAAGCAAAATTTTTAATAAGGTGCTCAAAAACTCATGCTATATTTTTTGGTACCAACAAGGTGTCTACTATAAGTGCCTCCATCATGATTGGAATGCCACATATACCTTGACCTATTTCCTATGAAAACCTTAGTGAGGTTGGATCTATTTCCTTTCCTGTTTAAAAACTAACAAAGATAAATTATTCCTTAGTAAGGTGCATGGTAAATCGGATTATACCCTAGGATATGAATACAAAATGAAAGGTCATTGCGGGTATACATTTACACATTGTGCACTAGAAAAGAAATGGTTTATATCAAATAGGAAGTAACTAACAAAACATTCTGGTTGGGTGCTTTAATGTTTAGGTTGTCTTCCAACATGGAAAATAAAAAAGATGTATTCATATTTTCAGGATTACTAAATCTATCGGTGAAAATTGTACTATCCTAATGAGGTCCTGCTAACAAAATCTCTATGATGAAAAACAACCCTCTTTGAATAAATAGTGACTGTCCTAGGTGTCTTAGTCTAGGTGCATTTCATTGGTTAATTGCATTTAGGTTCATTTTAGTTGCATATCATATTAATTTTCATTAAGGTTCATTTAGATGCATTTCATTATCTTTAGTTGCATTGAAATTCATTTTAATTTGCATTCATTTTAAATCTTGCATAAGCATGAAAGTGTAGATTCAACTATCTGAGGCATTGATATAAACTGAAAATCTATCTAAAGGCATTTTGATATAAGCTGAAAATTTTAAAGCATTAAGCATTAACCATTTGACATGTGTGACCAAGTACACCATGGAATCATAAAATAACTAAAACTAAAATGACTGAGTATAAATCACTGATATCCATTTGCATTCATAATCCATTTCATATCATAAAACTATTTGCAGAATGCATCCATATTCACTCATACATAAATAAAAGTGAGATGTCCATACATCGCATCGCAATACATCTCATGTATCCATACATTCATAAAAACTTTGAAAATAACAAAAATATGAGCATATATCAGTGAAATATATTATGATGTCATTTTATCATCACCTAATCTAATCTTGACCAAGTATGACCATCACATCAATATCCAAAGCATAAAACAAACATTAAATATCCAACATGTGCAGAAATTAAAACCAGCAGAGATCAGATTTCAGAGATAGCAAACATGATGAACCAGATAAAGGCGTCCATGATAGAATATGCATGAGCATCAATATATCATCAAAAATGTCCATAAACAAGAGTATCAAGAATGTCCATCAGAAAGCATCAGTAAATCAGAGTATCAGTATATCACAACATGGATGCAATAATGAGATAATGTATCAGTGTAGAGTCTAGAAGACATGAAAGTACATCGATAAAAAATGGTACAAGTACAAGATATCCAATCAAATACAATATGTCCAATGATACAAAATATGCATGAACATCAAAAGAGGTCTACACTTGACTAGCCCCCTCATCCTCTGTTGGAGGATCGGGAGGGGGTGCATCTTCTTTGCCAGGTGGTGGTGGGGGAGGCATGGCACCCTTGGACTACTGAGCAATAATTGAATATAAAGGAGCCCTCTGGGAGGCAGGATCTGCAACACAATACAAGGTGAAATAATACATGGCCCTATGTCCTTGGTCGGTGGCAGTGTGCACATATCTATCTATCTTGGCTCTCAATTGTGCAAGTTGTGCATCCTTGCATGCCCTCATTTGTGCTAATTGGGCATTGTATGCACCCTAAAATGGTTGCCTAAACTTTGGGCCCCATTTATTCAATTTGTCAAATATCAATTTTCTAAATCAATGCTTTACAATATATTCAAATCAATTTCCTTGATCAAATCATAATTATTTCAATTATTTCAATTCTCCCTAAGGTTTGAATATTTCATTAAATTTTATTTAATTAAAATAAATAAATCCCTTTTTAAATAAATAAATTAATGTTATTTAATTGAAATTAATATTCCTTAAATGAAATAATGTTATTTAATTAAAATCCATTTTTAATTAAATGATTTTATTTTATTTTATTAATATTCATCTTTAAATTATATAATCTTATTTTATTTTATTACAAGAGATATTATTCTTTTAAAATAAATAAAATCATCTCAAAAGATCTTTTGTGATGAAAAAGGAAATAAGTGAAATAAAAATAAATAAAATAAAGAAATTTTTTTCTCTCCATACTTTCTAAAAATCAGATTTCTTTCCTCTTTTTACATTAATCCCACATTGATCTTGGAGATGCAATATCTTCCACAATTTCTTATATAAGGAGCCCTCTCCTTCTCAATTAAAAATCTAGAATTTTCATATTATCATTATGCTGAAGATTTTTTTTGACAACATTAGAGCTTTAGAAATCATCATTTTAGATTGCACATTTAGTTTAATTTTCATATAGATTAATTAGTGAAGTAGTTTATTTCTTGTATTGCATATAGATTAATTTCAATAAAATAGTTTATTTCTTGCAATCATATAGTTTAATCTTCATTTCAATAAATTAGTTTACTTTCTTGCATTTGCAATCATATAGATTAGTTTTATTTGCATGCAAGAACTTGATTCAATGGAGATTAGCATTCTTGCTTCTCCTCCTTGAATCTCTCGTTCTACGGTGTACTTGCATGGGTTCAATCTGAGGGCCCCTCATAATAATTCATGCACTCTACAAATAGAGAGCTGTGGATCGATATCTAAGAGCTCATTATTGAGTATTCTTGGATGCAAGGATTCACAGAAGTGTGACCATTTTCTATCACACATTTTTCGCACCCACCATGGGGTAGAAAAGATTAATTTCTAGCCTCATTCTTGATTGGTTTTTCAGTTTTAGTGTTGGTTCTAGGCATTTTACAGCCATGTACAGACTAGAAACTATGTAATATAGTAATGGATGGATATAATTATGAATCTTATTTCTCATACTTTTGGTTTGGTTCATTTTTATAAAGAAATGAATAAGTTATGATCATTTTGGTGAAAGTGGGTATTTGCAGATTTGAGATTCTCTGAATATAGTCAGATTGAAACATCTGGTACAGACAAATTGTGAAGAATAAGGACCTATAATAATATTCATTAGAAAGATACATGAATTATCTTTCATTTCTTTTTATTTTGAGTCATTTTTATGTAGATTTGTGAAAGTTACGGGCATTTGAGTGAAAACTAGTTTTTAACAATCTGCATTGGAGTTGCAGGAAATGATTCGCTCTTAGAAAATAATTTATGAATGGGAAAAATAAATGGCTTACATATTTGGAAACTAGATTCATTAATAGTTATTTTGAAATTGGTTTGGTTTCATTTGGATTTTTTTTTAGAAAGATATGTGATTCCCTAGGCAGGGTTTGGTGTTTTAAATCTGATTTATGACAGAAAAATTGCAGTCTGAAAAGGTTATTGGTTGAGGAACCAAATGGAATCAGAAGACCTTTTAATTTTGGAAAATGGTAGTTCTTGATGTTGGCTAAAAACTTCCTTCTTTCTATAAATTTTAATATTGTGATTTTATGGCTCAAATAAATCAATCTTTAAAGACTGTCTTGAAGACAGCAATGTTAAATCAAACTCCTAACAATTGATTTTCATATCTAACCATCTTAGGGTTTTTTTTCAGATGTGTGCTAAATGTTGGATTTCAGATCTTTGGACCTAAGGTGAGTTCTTAAAATCTCTATAACACTTGGTTTGGGCATAAAATTAATCTCTCATGTGTTTGGCTTGAGTGTTACACGTTTTCATAGAACACATTTTTTATGCTCTTAATGGGAAATGAATGAACATAGATTTTGTTTTTATACAAGTTTGTGTTTAAGTGAATGCTTGTGTTTAAATATTAAGTAATTCTTGGTTCCAATATAAAAAAAATCTCATTAAGTAATCTAGGGCATGGATTCATTCCTTGTTTACATGAAGAGTTAAATGCACCACTTTGTGGACTCACTTCATGTTTACTTGGAAAGTTAAATATTCCATGATTCAAACCCTCTTGCACTTATGAATAGTATTGATTAGAAGTCTTAGATTACATGTGATTGATCTAGATTTCTATCTTGGGTTATTGGACTTGCTCATCTGTCGACCCCTCATTTCACCCCGTGGTTGCAAGGTTAGCGCCACATTAAAGGGGAGGGGTCTACATAGAAAGAAGAGTTAATTGTTCCACCAGGCAACCCTTTTGTGCTTCTTAGAACTCACTAGTTTTCTAGGGTGTGGAATCACTTTGAGTTTGTGTGAGGAGTTAAATGCACCACTTTGTGGACTCACCTCACATTTACTTGAAGGGTTAAATGTACCACCTTTAGTGCTTTCCAATACTTTTTGATAGTGAATTACTTACCTTTTCATTTTTTAGAAGACCTGTTTGGGGATTTCATCACCTCAAGGGATGACCTTAACTCCCGTGTTTCGGCAGAGTATAAATATCAGGAGGTGAATCCAAAGACACCTCTCTTGTGAATGAGTTAGATTTCACTCTTGGCTAAGCCTCAAAGAACTTTATACCTTTGAGAAGTGAAGGAGGAGATTTGGGTTACCATCTCCTCCCGACTGTGTGCTTTCAGATTCTTCTCATCTATGGATTTGTGCCTCACGTACCTTGCGTATATCAAGGAAACCCTTTAGAAAAGCCATGTATATCCTTGTAGACAGCTTGCTAAGATGTTTTTGTGTTTTATGTGCCTGCTAAAACATTTTCAAAAACATACACAAGTAGAATCTTTAAGGAGTAGCATACTAAGTCACTTGATTGTTCGTGTGCAAGGTTGCTTTGCCCCTTGTTCATTGTTTGAAGACAATTGCTTGCTTCAACTCCTTGATTGCTGTCTTATGTGCTTGATCAATGATAAAAATCTATTGATGTACTTGATCTTTTAAAATGAACACAAAAACTGAGTTCCTGAGTTGAAGCACCAACCTTTTTATAGCTTGCTTGATTTTTTATCCTATCATTAGAGACCTATCTTTGTCCTCTAAAAATAGCATCATTTGGTTTGCAAAGTCACCTTGGAAATAATTGTCAAGTTGAAAGACTATTCTTGGTGAGAGTTTATCTCTAGAATTGTTAGCCACATTCTTGGAGAATTTTAGTACTCTTTTTGTCCAAACCATTTCCATTAAATTCAATTTTAATTATATTTTGGCCTAGTCCAACCTCCTGATTAAAAAATGTAAAGGTAGTCACCCTTTGATTTGAGGCACCTCTTTGATAGTGTTGGTAATACCTTTTTCAATTTCTATCTTACCATCTCCCTTTGGACATTAGAGAACTTTGATTATCCTAGTTTGGTGTTGACATTTTGTGAGGCCATCTTATCACCAAGCGTCCTCAATTCTCAATCTTCCTTGGTCAGTCTAGGTTAGATCCTAGGTACTGTCATGTTGCTCAACATCCAAACAAATGTTAATGGTATCAATTACACAAGATGACTCTTGGTCTTCTTCTTTCTTCTTCCCTTCCCATGTTTTTCTTCTAAAGTCTTCTCTTCACATGGGATATTCTTCTCATCTTCCTAATTCTTTTCCTCTTACTATCTAGTCTATTTTCTTCTATTTCATCTCTTCTGTCGCTTCCATGCTTGATTCTTCTTCTTCCAGAACCATGAATTACAAATATCTTGCTATGGAACCTCTTTTAAAAATGGATGATCTTGAACTCATTGCTGAATTCAAAGAGTTTTGTTCCTCTAACAGTCCTTCTAGATATGGCAAAGGTGATAAACTTAAGATAAAAATAGAAAAAAGATTGAAGGAATCAGACGCCTTTGCTAGAATTATCAACATGATCCTGTCACGACCTCCTTTTTCCAAAAGTCTTTCATCTTCTAAATCTTCCAAGTCATACCATGATTCTTCTAAACATTCTTCATATTCTAAGTCTTCTCATCATTCTTCATCTCCCAAATCTTATCATGACTATTCTAAACATTATTCAAATTTCTCATTATCTAAGTCTTCTTCTTCCACTAGGTCTTCACCTTCCCCTTCTTCACGATCTCGTTCCTCTTCTACTTCTCCCAAGAGTCTTACTTCTCTTCATGAGACATACCATAATGAGAAACAGGATAATACTTGTGATACCTCTTCCATGAAGAGTGCCACACCCACGTATGATGACTATGATGACTATTATGATGGCTATGATGATGAACCCTATAGTCATACCTATGATGCTTCTATTCATAAGAGTCCTCCTAGCTATGTTCTTATGCTTACTAGAAATGGGTCATCCCATTGGATAGATCGGGATGGTGATCCATATGACTCTAATTTTGAGAGAAATTATGATATTTGTTGTGACCACTATGATACATCTACTTCTATTGAGGAAGAGAAATTTTTCCATGCTGATTATAAACGTAGATACTATGAGCATGTCTCCTCTAAAAATTCTTTTGCTGAAAATAAAGATTTTACTCTCAAGCAAGATCATGTTAATGCTAGACCTTTGTCTTGTGATGGTTCCATTCCATCCCCTACTTCCAATACTCCTACATCTCCTAAAGTTTCCAAGTCTTCCAAATCTTTCACAAATCCTGCATTCGACATAAATTATAATGCTTTCCATGTAGTTCCCTATAGTTATCCTCAAGGGCCATCTCTTAAAGATACTCAAGCTAACCTTCACTTGCCTACAAATGCTTCCAATAATACTAAATCTAAAGAGCCTAAGCCTTTATGCGCTATAATTACTACTTCAGCTATTCCTTCACCATCTCTACCAAAGTCTTCCATACAACTCCAACCTGCTTCCTTGTCCTTAGAAGTGTCTTCATGTCAAGAGGACTCTAAAACTGATACAGAAAAGAATATAAAGAAAGATCAAGATCAAGAACCCTCCATGTCATCCACTCCTTTTCATGATGTTCTCTATCTGTGTCATGGTTCTTTTGATCCTTTATGCCCTTCCTCATTTATTCCACCATGTCTTAAGTCTTCTCCGAAGCAAGATCAAGCTACTACCCACACCGTTGAGCTTATTGATAATGAAAATAACCTTACCACGCTTGCACTTTCCAAAGATGATACTTCCATTAAGGTTATTAAAAATGGTGTTGTTACTTCTGATGTTAAACTTATTCAAGAGACAAATTTTGCACTTGTGCTATCCAAAGATCCTTGTCAAGATCAAAGTCTTCCATCTTCTTGTTCTACCATTCCATGTTCACTTCCGCTTTCTACTCTTCCTAAGTCTTCGCAAGCTTTGAATGATCCTATCAAAGAAAATGCTCTTATTCAAGATGTCCAGGGTCCTATTGAAAATTCTAATTCTCACTTTGAAGATGCTGACATCTTTGGTTGTCATATAGATGCTGATGAACTTATTGATTATCCTTTTGCATCTTCCACTTCCATCCTTGGACCTCTTCCACCACTACTAAGGACTTCATGTCTTCCTTCCATATTGGGTCCTTATGTCCCTTCATTTTCCTCTCCTAATTCTCCTAATTCATCATCTATCTTGGGTCCTTATGTCCCTCCATCTCCTATCTTTCCTCAAGATCAACATAGATGCATACCTTTAAATCCTTTTCATCCATCCACCCATCTACACCAGTCATATTATCCTTCTTCTTCCACACATCCGAAGTCTTTTGGAAGTAACTTGAATGTTCAATATAAGAAAAAGAAACAATACAAGAATTCATCAAAGAAAGAAGATCACCATGTCTCCTCTAATCGACATGGGGGCATAAAGTCAAAAGAGATATCTAAGAAGAAAACTACAAGACAAGTATGGGTTCCAAAATCCATCATTAAAGATATTCTCTCTAAGTCATCAAAAGGAAATAAAAAGCCTAAGGCTATATGGATTCTAAAGTCTCTCATAAGAGAGTCTCATGTTGAACAAAAAGTGAAGTTGACATTCAAACTTTCAAAGACTTCCACCTCATATTCTTCCAAAAACATTCTTCCATTCCATGCACCTAAACCGCAACCTCTACTAAAAATTCACCATATTCCTTCACGTATTCCTTCATTCAAGTTTCCTCCATCTTCTCGCCACCCTTCAAGGTGTGTGTCGATGTTGATCTTGACTTCCTTTCCATCTACCCTTTCACAATCCTTCCATTCATTATTCTCTTTCCTTCTATCATTTTTCCTCATTTGCATATTCCTCATATCTTCCAACTCTACTCACTTTACATAAAATCGTATCCTCCATTTTTCTCTTCCATCTTCTTTTCCCTATCAACATCTTTGAGCATATAATTTTGAATCCTTGGCATATCATGGTTTGTCCTTTCAAGGAGCATTATCTAAAAACTTTCCTTCTTCCAAAAATTATAAAATTCAAAAAAAAAAGAAAAAAGAGAAAAAAAATGAAAAAATTGAAAATGTGCCATGGTGAAAACTTGGAAACAGGCGCCTTGGTAGCAAAAGTAAAGAGAAATAAATTCATCCTATGGTGAAAACCACTCTCTTGTGGTGCCTTGGATAAGTACCATGATGAAAACCTGGCAATCAGGCATCATGCGTAGTTCTTCTACATGTTTCATCCATTCCATTCCATCTTTGATCTTGACAATGTTGACCTATGCACGAACATTTGACTATCTTGTGAGCTATCTTATGATGATCTTGCTTTCATTCCATTCATATTTAGCCTTCATATTTATTTTCCTACATTCATTTTATCCTTTCGCTATCTTTTTCCCCTTTGGTCTTGATCTAATAAAAAAGAGTAAAACACGATGCTATGAAGCCTCTTGACATGTCTACTCTTTTGGACTGCATCCCTTCCTTCTTTTGCAGTGCACTTTTGTGACTTATCCTATGTTGGCCTTTCATTGCTTGTCCAAATGTGTTTTGCATGACAATTTTTCCCTAGCTTAGGTACTCTTGAGGAGTTTTCCTTCAGGATTTCTTCCCTTCATTCTCCTTCATTCTCTTGTCTTCCATCTCTTCCACCAGCTTGCTAATCCCTCTTGTTCTCCACCTTGCTAGACATTGGGACTACACAATATGATTTTGCTTGGGAGTTTGATGCACATTCTGTCTAGGGGCATCCTTTGTATACATCTTATTGGTCCTGAAAAAATCCTAAAAAGCATATAATGTCCTAAAAAAAATGATCATCTTAGTGAAAACCTGGCAATAGACACTTTGATGTATCTCAAAAAAAATATATATTCCAAAAATACTAAAAAAATAAAAAATTTAAAAAAAAATAGAAAAAGTGCCTTGGTGAAAACCTGGAAACAGGCGCCTTGGTAGCAAAAAATACAAAAAAATTATAAAAAGTCTTGAAAAAATTCTTCCAAGTGGTGAAAACCTAGAAATGGGTGCTACTTGAGGCCTTCGCCCCCGTATTTCTTAGCATGCATCCTCGACACTTAGCCTTTCTCCATCATGCCTTGTCCTTGTCACCTTGGTTTGGAATTGGTCTTTGTCTTTATCTAGGGGGCATCACTGTATTAGCATTGGTCTCTTGGATATGCTTGTCTTTAGGACACCTCGCAAATGGTGCTTTTCAACACCAACCCAACTATGTTTTTCAACACAACCCCTAACATCGAGTGTTTTTCAGCACTTATCAGTTTGGTCTTATCTAGTTTGGTCATGTGATCTTACTTGCTTGCATGCATTTGATCCTTCTCTTCGGAACTCAGTATCAGTTTACACACTTAAAATTTTTAAACACAACACTTAATGCTTGAGCTATGTCTAATAAGTCTCTCCATGATGCATCGCTAGAAGACTTGGGGCATGGGGCATGTTTTTCTTTGCTTTCTACTTGTGGGTGTTGTCTTGAACCTCTTGAGTGTCTCTTGTTGTCTCCTTGACACACTTAGAAGATTTGAGGCATCATCCTTGACTATTTTTGTACAACCATTCTCATGGTCATCCTAGCATTTATGCCTTAACGTGAGCATGGTTTTGCTACATTCAATTGGGTAAGCTAACATTGCAGTCATCTTGACCTTTATGTCTTTGATGCTCATGTTAGAATCTTTTCACATTCCAATCCAATATAAATCACATTCATATCTTCATAGTTGCATTTTTTACTAGTGATGATTGTGTGATTGTCCAATGTCCGGTAATAACGGCCCTATGATGAAAATAAGTTCTTTTACATTCTCTAATGAATGATGAACACAAAAATCCTATGTTACCCTATTGCAAGTACACCTTTGCATTTTCATGTAGCTTGCATTATTTAGAATTCATGTTAAATTTGCACTTTTAGGCTGCATTATGAGTTTGAGAGGGTTTCCTTCATCTTTCTTGTGGACTTTTAGTCAACTGTGGTCATGTTTTGATCTTCATTTCCTTACCTTCTTTCGTGATCTCAATCGAAATTCCTTATCTTAAAAAGTTGATTGATTTTGGGGCATCTTCTTTCTGGAGGCAAATTCTCTTTCTTCTCTCCATTTCTTTCCATTTCATCCAAACTTCTATCTTCCATTCACTTTCACCCCACTTGTTTTCTTCTAATTCAACCTTGGGCCATAATCTTTCTTGGTAAGCTACCTTAGTTCTGTGATTCTTATATCTTTCATCTTACATCAAGAACCTTATATTTAGTTCGATTGGTTCAAATTTATCAATTTACTGTTTCTCCTCTATCTCATTTTGATTTCAATCATGAGGGGGCAGTACCTACCAAACTTCAATGCTTGATTTGGCTTTATCAAATTTATCAATTGCTTCTCTTGGGGCAACCCTGCTTGAGATTCTTATCTCTTATTTGAGACTTGACAATTACCTATTCACAGGTGTTGGCCTTGTCTTTTTCAGTCTGCTTATCTATGTCCTGATGTGTTCCCATCCGTTGAACACACATTTGGGTTGTTTTGTGATCCCAAATCGATCTCACACTTCAATTCCATTCTTTGACTGCATGTGATCCCAAGTCGATCTCACATTAGTCAAAGAGGGGCAAATGTATGCACTTTAAAATGGTCACCTAGACTTTGGGCCCCATTTATTCAATTTTTCAAATATCAATTTTTTGAATCAATGCTTTACAATATATTCAAATCAATTTCCTTGATCAAATCATAATTATTTCAATTCTCCCTAAGGTTTGAATATTTCATTAAATTTTATTTAATTAAAAGAAATAAATCTCTTTTTAAATAAATAAAATAATGTTATTTAATTGAAATTAATATTCCTTAAATGAAATAATGTTATTTAATTAAAATCCATTTTTAATTAAATGATTTTATTTTATTTTATTAATATTCATTTTTAAATTATATAATCTTATTTTATTTTATTACAAGAAATATTATTCTTTTAAAATAAATAAAATCCTCTCAAAAGATCTCTTGTGATGAAAAAAGAAATAAGTGAAATAAAAATAAATAAAATAAAGAGATTTCTTTTTCTCTCCATACTTTCTAAAAATCAAATTTCTTTCCTCTTTTTACATTAATCCCACATTGATCTTGGAGATGCAATATCTTCCACAATTTCTTATATAAGGAGCCCTCTCCTTCTCAATTAAAAATCTAGAATAATCATATTATCATTATGCTGAAGATTTTTTTTGACAACATTAGAGCTTTAGAAATCATCATTTTAGATTGCACATTTAGTTTAATTTTCATATAGATTAATTAGTGAAGTAGTTTATTTCTTATATTGCATATAGATTAATTTCAATAAAATAGTTTATTTCTTGCAATCATATAGTTTAATGTTCATTTCAATAAATTAGTTTACTTTCTTGCATTTGCAATCATATAGATTAGTTTTATTTGCATGCAAGAACTTGATTCAATGGAGATTAGCATTCTTGCTTCTCCTCCTTGAATCTCTCATTCTACGGTGTACTTGCATGGGTTCAATCTGAGGGCCCCTCATAATAATTCATGCACTCCATAGATAGAGAGTTGTGGATCGATATCTAAGAGATCATTATTGAGTATTCTTGGATGCAAGGATTCATAGAAGTGTGACCATTTTCTATCACACAGGCATCTCTATCTACTCTTAGCTGGGAGATCTGGGTATCTCTCTCTGATCTGACCTAAGCTAGCTGCGCATCTCTCTCTGCTAACTAGGCTCTAAGGGTGGCCATCTCCAGTCTCAAGGCATCTTGCTCTCACTCACACTAGGATAACCTGTCTCCATCACCACCTACAGAGGATCTTGCAGTACTTGATGCTGCTGCTAATCCTGACCTCCTCATGTTGATCTCTAGGCATGCTCATCCCTATGTAATAATGACTCAGTATCCCTCCAAGGAGGAGTAACCCGTAATCTCCACTACCTTTGACTAGACTCTCCTCCGGAAGCCCGTTGTATGCTACTTCCTATTTCACCGCCACCACCACCCCTATCATCTCCACCATCTCCTCCATCACCATCCCCTCTACCTTCACGGGCCCCATATCCATCTCCCCTACCCTTGCAAGCTCCATCTCATCCTCTCCCCCTATCGGCACCTCATGCAACTCAGGCCTGACCACCAACATCATCATCAGGGTCATAATCTAGTGCGTCCTCGATACGTAGAATGGCATCCTCTAGAGAAATGAACCTGAGGTATGGATGTCTAAGGTAGTGAGCATGATACTCATTGGTAACACCTGCATCAAGGACATCTACCTGGTAGTCCCAATCAATGCGAGCCATCTGTGCGATCTCATGAACGACTGTCTCAAATATCAATCAGGCTCCCCACTGAGCCTCCTCACTCCTAATCCAGGCATATAGACATTTCTCTTGAGACATGCCTTGAACTCTACCATACTGCTGGCACACTCGAGTGATCAAAAACCGCTGAACTATATAGTGGGTCCTCCCAACAAGATACCTAGTCTAGAAGAAATAAGGCATATGCCTGGCATCTAATGGCCAAGCCCCATAGTCTAGATATGGCCACCATATAACATCAGTAACATCATCTAGAAGACGCCAATACTCTAGCTTACCCAGGTGGGGCTGCTGAATCAAGCCAGAATACATGTACATATATGGCAATTCGACGTTGTGGTGCCTATCTACAATGGGTTGAGTAATTGGGATGTGCTCCCACTCTTAGATTTGTAATACAACACTCCTAATAGTCACAGACCTTGAGTGCTAGTACACTATCTCATGAAGCTCATGGTACATGTGACCCAAAATGCAACTACCCCATGCATATCTATCAGGGGACTGAATCATCTATCTAATAACTCTGGACTAGCCACACATAAAGTTGTGCTGACCCCGATCAGGCATCAACATGCCACCTATCAGACTAGCTATGTATACACACAGAGAGGCATAGTTGGTGACCATGTGGTCCCAACTCAAGTAACGACCTGTAATGGTATCATCCTAGAATACCCTCCTCATGTCAACAATCACCAAAGGCCTAGATGCCTCGTACTCAATTTGTGTGCCTTGAACATAAACATGCAATATTTGCCACATATCCATTGGCGTAATAGTCATCTCTCATGTAGGTAAGTGGAAGGTGTTATGCTCAAAGTGCCACCGCTCTGCCAAAGCTATGAGAAGGCCTCAATTCACCTAAATATTGGGTAAATGCACTAAACTCCAGAGCCCACACCATCTAACTACATGTTGATCCTCCTGACTCAACTAATCATGCAATGCTAAAACCTAGACTAGTCTCGATGATCTGAATGACATGACATCAAAATGAGTCTACATAATAGAAAATAGGGGCACTATGTCAGCATTAGACAAAAGAAGTTGGCCAAAAAATTGCTCAAAGTTCAGAAAAACAAGTATACTTAGCTCATAAATCAAGAAAAACCAAAAGCGACTCAGAAACTTGGATGTAGATCAAGAAATCTGAGATGCAATCCTAACACTAGATGCGACTCAAGAAATCCTATATGTGGATTGAGAAATCTGGGACACGATACGGTACCCCAGATGTGACCTCGTTATTCAAAATGACCATAAATCATTCAAAAAGTTCACATTTAACCAGATGCAACCCGAAGGGGTGCGATTCGTGAAATTGTGTATGTGATTTGGGATGCGGGATACAACACGGGTTTGAACTGACGTGATTTGACAAGGTTTGTTATCGAATACTCACATGTGTGTTATAATGTCTATGTCTATCATGTCGCCTGGCCATCTCGAATCGATGCTTCTCCGCTGGGAATACCATGGTTGCTCAGAGCTCAGTAAAATTCAAAGGGATAAAAGTGAAAATGAATAGTAAAAATTGACTTTTTGACCTATTTAAGCCTCACAGGAGCCCCAGAGCCCTAATGGGACTTCATTGACAAGACATCATAGAAGCTTAATATCAGGACTGAAATCGAAACAAGTGATTTATTTCACTCAAATCCAGTCAAAATAGAGTTACAAAGAAAAGTCAACCTTCAGAATGTAGAAGTCAAACATGGTCAAATTCCAGTCAAACAGGGGAAAATTAAGCAGAAAAGATACCGCAAGCAAGGCAAATCAGTACAAAAATGATTTTCGATCAAATCAATGGTCAACAATAGTCAAAGTTTAGTCAAACACACTTATAGAGAGCTGAACAGAGCATAATTAATGCATAGAAAGCTTGTCAGAAGCTACAAAAAGAGATTTTCTCCATAAAGCATTAAATTTTTATACCAAGATATTGCTCAAAAATTAGTCAAACTTGGTCAACTCTCTCACATTCTTGGTCAAACTTGGTCAAACAGTACTTCAGGGGCACTAAAATCAATCTACACTTGATCCAAGATTCTTTAAATCACAGCAAATCTTCCTAAATGCTTGAAACTAATGATTTTATTCGAATTTGTTTCAATTTCGATCCCGAGGGGGCATAATCATACCAAAATCTAATGCTTTGAATCAAATTCTTCAACACCAGGGGCACGATAGTTTTCTTCAATCAAGTTGAGACTATTAATCTTTACAATGATCAATTTCATCACTTCAAATCAAATTTGTTACTTGTCACCATGATTAATTTTAACTGAAAATTCTTTTCAAAATGTCTTATCGATCCTTGTTCAATCAAGCTTGGAGTCGGTATTGACAATTCTTGTCCAATCAAGTTCAAAATTGATAGTTTCAAATCAAGCAGGATTTCATTCAATCAAGCTCAAAATTCTCTTATCAGTCTTCATTTAATCAAGCTCAGAGTCGGTATTGTCAATTCTTGTCCAATCAAGTTTAGAATTGATAGTTTCAAATCAAGTAGGATTTCATTCGATCAAACTCAGAATTCTCTTATCGGTCTTCATTCAATCAAGCTTGGAATCGATAGTGTCAATTCTCATCCAATCAAGTTCAGAATTGGTAGCTTTTAAATCAAGTAGGATTTCATTCAATCAGGCTTGGAATTCTCAAATCCAAAGTAGTTCTCATTACTGCTCTATAAATCTTTCAAAGTGGTCTTCACTTCTCTATAAATCACTTGAGTTCAGAGTAGTTCTCGCTACTCTATAAATCTTTCAGAGTGTTCCTCACTGCTCTATAAATCACTTGAGTTCAGAGTGGTCCTCGTTGCTCTATAAATCTCCTAGATCATACTTTGAATCAAATTTTCTTTGAATCCCCGTGCTTTTCACAAAGCAATTCAAAGAGGGGCAAATGCAATCACCTAAAATCCGGCTAATAGAACCTAAGGCCCTATTTTCCTTTAATTTGACATATAACCTTGATTATGTTAATTTGATTCCTGATCATTAACATAAGTCCCAAAAATTCAATAAAATCAATCAAATCCTAAATCGAGCATTTATCACTAAGGTGTCAAGATAAATCAAGACAATTAACTCTAGGCCTATTTAATTAATTCAACCCCACCAAATGCATGGCTAGAGTTATTAATTAAAAGAAATTCATAAATACCTCTTAAATCAAAGAAACACAACAAACACACCCTAATGATTAAGAGGCTCTCACATGGATCAAGGATCAAGCCAAGATGCATTTCAACCATTCAATTCATTCAATCTTCTATAAAAGAGAATTTTCAAAGCTTATTTCTTCTTCCACATGCTTGAATTTTGAGGCTTCATAATCCTTGATTATTGAACTCTCATGCTTTGGAATTTGCCAACTAATGCCTTAATTTGATAGTTGTTTCCATGTTTTTCATGCTTAGATTCATGCTTTAGTTAATTAGAGAACACTTCAATTTAGCTTAAAATGGAAAGAATGTACTCTTGAATCTCTCATTTTAGTGTAGATTTTCATTGTTTAAGGGTCTAATCTGAGAGTAATTAACCCCTTATTTCATACTCACACTAACTAGATAGCAATAAGATGCTTTTTCTTGTTACTTTCTTCAATTACATGCTTATTTTCTCTAACAAGTGATGTTATTATCCTATTGAAGTGTTGTGTTGCAGGCCACAAACTCACAAACACAAGGATAGGTTTGAATACTTGAGAGGTAAGTTAGGGGTCACTCCCCTATCTGCACTTAACTAAAAAGATGTGTTGCATCGGTCCTAGAATTTTATTCTTGTATCTTAACTTGGATTGATGTATTAGTAACAACTCCTAGAGTAGGAGTAGTTCACTTGTAAAATATGTTGAACAAGAATTCTGAGAGAAGATTTAAAGATTGATACAAGTCTATGTTGTTGATTGCCAACTTTGACATTGTTGTCAAAGGGGGAGAATGTACCATAAACACATTTGTACACATTGGTATAAGTATTTGGTATATTTTATGAGTTGAATGGATTTTACACCTTAGGGGGAGTTTCTACATAGTTTTAAGAGTTCCTGCTTCTAATATTGGAATATGGGAAGTTGAAGATAGAGTTGATCCTAAAGAATCTATGGATATGATCAATTGGTTAGTCAGATTACTTTGGGACACACAGGTAAAGAGACAAAGATGTATGTGTTGACTTGTTGTATTTCCATCAATACTAAAGGGGGAGATTATTGGCATAACTGATGGAGATTAATGCACTAAAGGAATTGGTTTATCATATGTGTAAGTTAAAATAGTTTATAACATGATTTGATGCTGGGACATGATAGGTTTAGTTGAGCAATGATCAGTTATGATATTGTCATTTATGTCAACTATTAAATTTATAAGATGTTGATGATGATCATGGAATACACCATGTGAATGGTAATATATGTAAAGGTTTTGTTCTACAAAAATGTTTAAAATCATGTTTGGGTGCTACCTGTAAAATATTAACTTGCTGGGATGACCGGTGAGATAGATTTAGCAGAGGAGATGAGAGATAGTGAAATGGTTAAGACAACAATTAATAGGAATATGATAATTGTATCATTATGGTTATGTGTTTGATTTTTTTGGTGATCAATTATTTTCCAGAGGTTACTTAAATTTTCTAGATGCTAATCCTACAACCGTGATTCATCTTGAGAAAATATATGGGATATTTCAAAGAATAAACAATGATATTTGAAAAATGTTAAGTGTCTAAGAGAATAACAGTTTGATCGGTATTGGTGATTTAAATTGATTTTATACTCAAATGTTGTTGGTCAAAATTTATTGGAGAATGTGCATGGAAAAATCTAAACAATTGTTAAATAGTTATATCATCAAGATGAGCATGTAAAGATGATCTGAGAAAGTTGATTGGTCAGGAAGGTAAATACTTGATGAAATAATTTAATTTCTTGATTGAATCCAAAAATTAAAAGGCGCGGCCAATGAATTTAAAATTGGACACATAGATATGTGATATGAAGCCAAGTGTATGGTCAGATTTAAAATGTATTACATTTTAGGGTTTTCTATGGTAGTGAAAACCTAAGATCAAAGGAATATAGTATAAGCTGGAAAAAGAAGATGGTGAAGTTGGTTGTTGATCGTGTATCGGTGAAGAAGAAAGAAGAGAAAAAAGGTGCAGTCCTACCAAGCATTAGAGAGGAATGTGAAGAATTTTGTTTGAGCTACAAAGGATCTAATCAAGAAAAGGAAGTTGTTATTTCACAGATCATTCTTACCTATTGTTTCCTGACAGCTACAACAAAGTTCTGTAAATCCTCAAGAGAGGTAGATCCTGATAGATCTTCATTGTATTGCAAATCATGTATGGTGGAACTATAATAAAGTTTTCTAAGTCCTCTCACAAGGATACCTCTCACAAGGTATAAGCTTGTTATGAGTTTTAGGTAAAGCCTTTCACAAAGTTACATTTTGTCATGTATATGTATATTCCTTTCACAAGGCAAAGCCTTTAATAGGGCATACTTAAAAAGAGTATGAATTTGTGGGTGCCATCCCCACCATGGTTTTTACCTAATTTGGGTTTCCACAATACCCAAAATCTTGTGTCTTTGTATTGAATGTTTTGTGGTTATGCACTTACATTTGATTGTTGAAGTTTCTACTTTATTGGTTAAGTTAAAAGTGTTTAAATGTTAAAATTGATAGATTATTGATTCACCCCCCACCCCTCTTAGTAATATCATCATAGTAATGTTAACACCCAACACATACACCTCATTGTAATTATACAAATTAGATAGAATCAAAATGTACATTATTATGTTGTTTTCTTTAGGGTTTTTGAGTAATTTTGGTAATGTTACTTATATTCTTGTCACAGATAGGTGTTCGGGGAAATGGAAAGGAACCTACAATACATGAGGACACCTATATAGATTTGTACTCGCTATTATGTGATAATAACATCATATATTCCACAAACCGTATCAAAATGATGAAAAAGATGCAAAAATAATTAATAGAGAAATTCCTGCTTTGGCATACATAAACCCTCAAACTGATGATATAAAAGAGAGGGTGAAAAAAATTATGCAAAGAGAACAAAACTTGCAAGTAAACAATAATGAAATCCTTAATTATAACATAAGTTCAATAATGGTTTATATTTTATACTCTTTTATGTCATGGACTAAAATGTACTTTTTTTTATAGAAATTATTGCATCCTCATCAAGCTGGTGGCCATGATCAGGGTACTCTAGGGAGTCTAGCTAGTGACCATGTTCTATGCATTAAAACCAATCATTAATACCATTTCTTCCATGGTATTAATACTTTCTATGACGATGTGTGTGTCTTGTTGAGGACACCTTTAAAAACCTCTAGGCACAAGTTGTATCAATTTGGATATCTATTGGTGCTTAAGGTTCATTCATGCATATTCTAAAACCACTATTTTTATCATTGATTATGCATGGGGTCATTGATAAAGAGAATCCAAGAGATTTTCGTTAAGATCCCATAGTTCCATTCAACCCTTCAACATAGGCTTCATATAAGAGGAAACTTGAACCAAATATTAGGTTTCATAAATACTTCCAACAATATCACTCATCAAGAAAATCCTACTCAAGGTCTGAATTCATTATTCAATCTACAACTAAAGGTATTCAAACCACAAGCACTTATACGAGGTTACATACTTTACACAATCCATTAGTCTTTGACAAAAGATAGTAACAAATAGGTCACAATATGAATGTCCCTATATTATGATCAAACTATTATAAGTATTGATTCACATTCAAGTTGGTTATATCACTCAATTTATCATGCTCTACAAGAATTCAACATAACCTTTAAATTTTTCACCGAGGTATTCACACCTTACCATCCTTTAGGCCTATATGTAACTTCAACACATGTAGCCCAAGTATACTTCAAGCATCCCATAACCAACTTTGAGTCCTCTCATGCTATCCTTTCATACTTGCAACCACAAACTTTTATCCAAACAAGGATATGCTTATCTGATTCCAACTTAGCCCCACTTCCTTACTAATATTAGGTCCTATCTACATAACTTATTAGTGGCAATAGCCTCTATCTATTTCATATTAAAACATCAAGAAAAACTTAGATCATACACTGATTAAAGATCAATCTTTGAATTTATCCTAAAAATGATTGTTTCATAATCATAACTTCATTCTATGTTCACACAAGTATTAGTGACAATATATAACACCTTCAAATCCTTCATTTGAGTTTCATGCAGACAACAACATATCTTTTCCATGCATTGTTACAAACCTTTACAACTGTCACTATTGCATCAAACCAATTAGACTGTTCCTTGACTGTGCTTCCTTGTAACAAGTCAAGTCCTTTATAAAATGCTTATCAAATACATTGAAAAAGTCAATTAAAGATGTTTGAAACTAGAAAAACCACTTAATACCTTTAACAACCCACCAATCATAAATTAAAAGCCAAAAATATTGTTCACTGTAGGCTGCCTTCTTCTAGTCTAGCACTAGTAGAAGGTTCAGGGTGGGGAGATAGCTTGTTGTCAGTGCATAGTTCGAGTACTATCCCTAGGAATACGAGAGGGAATCCTGAATTGCATGAAACTCAGTATGTGGCAGCCATGGATGGTCAATCGAGTTGGCCCATAAATGCACAGTCTAATGTTGAAGTCGCGGTCCCGAGTGAAATGGAGGAGTAGGTCTACATTCTATGGTATTGACTATGGTTCTTGGTTTTTTTTGTTCAATAGCATCCAAGATTTATAATGAGGACCGCATCCCAAATTCCTAAATGTCTAACCAGTCGTATTGTATACTCTCTTTTGTATCCATCCTTGACTTTGTTTATTCATTTGGATGTTGTATCTATGTGTATATGTCAAATTGCTCAATTGTGTAATTACTATGTCATGGAAAGAATTCTGGGTTTTCTTTATGGTTCTCTCCTAGATGAGCTTTTGAACTAGTTTTTTTAAATATATAATAATATCAGTGTTTATTCACTTTTGCCTATAAAAAATACTATTCACTGTCAAAATGAGTAGAATTTCATAGAAATGGTCTACTAGGGCTTTCCATTTCTCTCACATGCCATCATATTTTTCTCTAAAAAAAAAACTAGCTTCAAGGTATATGATTCTACTATCAATTCCCAAAATCTCATTAATTTTGAATGGTTAAAACAAGAATTATAATGAAACTCTTGACAACTGGTCTAGTTAAGAGGGTATAACACAACTTTTACAAAATCCATTAAATTTATGCAAAAATTTCATGGCTAGACCCAGGTTTAGGTTTTTTTGAAACTTAACACACTTTCCTTCATTTCTAAATTAAAAAAAATGTGAACCAAACCCTTTATGAGCCACAAATGCATAAAAATATCAGAAAAATTGTGATTATTAGTCATATAGTCTGATACAAAATAACAAAAGCTTGACTATCCTTTATTGAAAAATACATTACATTTCATTATGATGGAGAGTACTCCCCATTTCTCCTTTCTCCCTCCTTATATATGGTCTTTCATTTACCATTTTCATTAAAACCCATATCTTTCCTCCTACAAGGTCTTCATGACAGTTAGAGATGTAATTGCTTAAACCTTGAAATGCAACCTCAAGACTGGAGTCTCCTCACTATACTCGACCAATTCATTTTTTTTATAAGGTTCATAGAAGTTACAAAATTTTTATCTCCCCTCTAACCGATAATGACAACATTTGGTGCAAATGTTTTAAAATTACATTTTTTCAACATTTCACTTTGTGCAACTTTTGAGCAATATTGCATTTTTGCTCTTCGTATCCTCATATTTTAACATAGACCTTCAAACCATGTCCCAATGGACTAGAAATGACTAATTACAATATTTTTCTCCTCTTATCTATTAATGTATTATTTCTCATATATTTAATGTATTATTCTTTGGGCAATGTCCATGTTCCTATAAAAATTCTGCCTCATCCGAGGTCATCATCCCCACCTATATTTCCAACTACAATGTCAGAAACACACAACATGTAGACATCCACTCATTCACATCATACTAACCTTAGAGTTGGTAGATCCCTCTTTTTCTCTCTCTTTTGTTATGTGTTTATTTCCCTTGAAGTGTTCTTTATTGGGTGCATTTCATAGTGGATTCATTTTTTGTAGTAGGACATGTACATGAGCATTTAGAGGTGACTAGTGGTGATACCATACTATCATTTCTTTGATCTTCCTTTATTTCTAGTATGGGAACATTGTGGGCTAGATTGGTGGTGAGCACATAAATGCTTCCCTTAAAGATAGAGAAGGTTCCAGGTAATTTAAGATTACTATTATATATAGCATAATTATAATTTACTTATTGATCACTCACTTTGGACTAATGATCCCATGATTTTTTTGCATGAAATGATATTTTTATAGAAATCTTAATGAAATTGCATTGGAGATCTTTGGGCCCACAATACATAAATAGTGGAATGAGAAAGAAAAATAGTTAAAAGATGAACTCACAAACTGGATGATTAGGTTGTCCAAAAATGACACATTCGACAAAAATAAGGTCCTTGACAAAGCTATCACATATCTAAATTATGCGAGGGATCAATTTAGGACACATTTAGAGAAGAACAAAAAGTATGAGCGTCCCCCCATGATCCCAAAGAGGGAGTGGAAGGACCTAATTCTGGATGCAAAGGAGAGAGTTGAAAGGAAAAAAGGAAATACACCACCAAGAAGAAGAAGGTATGTGATACTATTAAGAATGTAACTATGTACTAGTTACTCTTTATATTTATATAATCTAACATATTTCAAACTTTTCAAAGACTTCTCAACACATCAAAGGAAACTAAGGAAAGACAAGAAAAGAACAAACAACACAAACTCAGCTTTGGTGGTTATATGAAACCTATCACATGAATTGTAAGTATCAATAAATGAAATATCACATCAAAATAATAAATTGCAAACAATTTTTTTTGATCAAACAATACAAGAAAAATTCATGATATTAAGAAAAAATGTAGGGCTCTAAATTCAATAGAGCGACCAAAGATGATGACATAAAAATTGGCTTCCAGAAAGGCTATGTAGCCGTGGATGAACGCCTAAGATAATTGAGTGGGAAAATACAATATTTTGTTGCATCCATCACAAAGGTAAATAAGCTAAATGAAAAGTATTTAAAACTGAATACTTGAGCAATAATCTATTTGATGTTAATTTCCAACATAAAGTGACTATATTTTTTTTAAATAAAAAAGTAATGATAACAATACACATGACATTGGAATGCAACCTTCTAATTGTAGAGCATGACCTACACATGATGAAGGTCCCGGTGTGCATCCCAGTATTGGAGGTATTCATTTGCTATACAATTTTTTTAATGTAATTATTAATACAATTAAACATCTTAAATTGAAATTGGTGTAGTAATTAATGTAACCTTTTTTATTTATATTTTAGATCATGTAGACCATGGTGACCAAGTTGAGCATGATATGGGTACACAACATCAGAAACTTGATGTGCCCCCACCAGGTAAAGAGGACTATTTTTATTCCTTTAAAAAAATTTAATTGTAATTGGTGTATTGAGTAATGTAACCTTTTGTGTTTCAACTCTAGTAGAGGATTTAGAGGGTCTTTAGGATGTTGAGGATGAGCCTAGAAAAAATGATCAGGAAGACGATGTGGCCCCATTAGGTAAAGAGCACCCCTGTAATGTTCTTTTGGTTAATTAAATACTTGTAACAATAATAATAAAACTTATGAATTTAACCTATTTCTTTGTTATTGCAGGGGACCCCCCTTTGCATATGCGTCCTCATCATGAGTACATGACTAGGCATACATTAACTAGATCACGACCAGAGCATAGAAGAAATAAATAGGGGATAAATGATAAATAAATTGATGCTCCACTTAGTATCTACATCCAAGCTTTTAAATTTTTTTTAAATTGTAATCTTATTTATTGTTAACAAATGGATTTTGTGTTAATAAATTTAATTATGTGTTAATGAATGTTAATGAATGATATGTGTTAATGAATGTTGATGATTTTTATGTGTTAATGAATGTTAATGAATGATATGTGCTAATGAATGTTGATGAATGTTACGTGTTAATGAATGTTATGTGTTAATGAATGTTGCATGATAATGGATGAATGTCATGTTTAATTAATGGATTAAAGAATGTTAGACATTAAAAGGGAATTTAGAGTGATATTAGGGAAGTGGGAGGAGCCAAATAAGCTTCCACCTTCATGTGGTTGGCCCTGTTAAGTAGATAATATTAAACTATTCTTGAAACAAAGAGAAGCTGATGAATAAGGTAACACACTTTTCAATATTTTATTATGCTCCACTGTTAATATTATTTATGCTAAGCATCTTGTTTGTAGGTTGTGAACATGCTTCTACAAGATAGTTCCCCATTACAAGTGAATGTATGCCTCAATGGTTTTGTGATTTTACACTACCTCTGTTCATTCCTTAACATTTGTTCATTTTGTGGATTCATTAGTTTTTGGGGGAGTCTATGAGATAATCAAATCTATAACAAACATTATACTCCATTTCTGAACAAAGTTTAATGTTATTGATTAGATCATAAATTATCTGCAAATAATCTATCTTCTTATGGTCAATCATTTGAAAATTGAGATGTATCTAATTTTTTCTTCCATCTAGAAGTACCTTGACCTTGATTTTTTTTCACTTCCATTTATATATTTTCTTGCAGGTCATCTGATCCATGGACTTAGGATCTTTGATGATCCTATTTGCAATATTAGGTAGAAAAAATGTGTACGTGTGAAAATTTTAGAATGTGATCAATATTAGACCAATGCCTTTATCTCTTACTGATTTTACCAACTCAATTGAATGATTAGATGTATAACCATGTGGGATAGTTTTAATAACTTATTTTTCAAACAAGACCATCACCTCAAAGGAATCTTTATGATATTATAATTTAGATTTTTTGTTACAGTTAGTCTTACTAAATTTAACTTTACTCTAAAAGACCAGTAAGACAGGTTGAAGTTTGTCAACCAACCCTCCAAATTGATATTCAAACTAAAACTTCATTTAAATTATAATAACATAAGATAACACATTGAAGAAACCCAAATGAAATAGATTTATCACATAGAACTAATCAGATAATTGAAAAGATAGATACCATCAGATATGAAATAAAAATTGATCCTTGTATTGAAATAGATATATAGGAATCAACTGGTTACATATGTCTTTTTCCAGCCTTATATTTATAGTGAACAAAAACCCCCAAAAAATATTGCATATATCCTTTCTCTCTTAAAACATCATAATGACCCCCTACATATAGGTGAGGTATTAGTTATGGGTGGAGGAGCATACCCCTTTGCCAAAAGACACAAAACTACCTAACTGACAACTAAATCAATGAACAAACTAACTTAACTAAACACCAACTAGACCAATTACAATAAGAAATCATAAGAAACACTTTGGAACAGGGCCAATCCCTAAGGAGCATGCCACATATTTTGATATGCTCCAAATATGTCTTAGAGGCATATGTATCTGCATCATGGATGATGTCTCTAGCAATCATCTCCAGCATAAGAAGTCATTACATCTGCAAAGTAGACTCTTTTAACTCAATCCCATTTGTATGAGTAGCATTGAGGGAAACATTGAGGAGACTCTGACATTCTTCAATCCATTTATCCTTATCTTTCAATTCTCCTTTGTGATAAAAAAAATTAGGCAATCCCTGTTTGATTGCATCTTTGAATTTTTCATACTCTTCTTCTAATTGCTTATCAAATTGTTCATGCTTTGAAATCTCTTTGTTTATCTCCTCAATTTATTTTTTAAATTCTCTTTCCAAATTATTCTCATGCAGCTTTACCCCCAACCTATTCATAATTCTATTATGGAATAGAACATTATCCTTATTCTTTCTATATGCTTCTCGTAGATTTTCCAAAGTAATTTTTAGTTTCTCAAATCTTTTGTGCAACAGAAAAGAAACAATATCAATTCTTACAGTTTTCATTTTCTTATTTAACTTTTGTTTCTCACTTTGTATCTCATCATGCTTCTTTTTCCATTTTGAATTATCTGGAGAAGTCAACATGGGCATGGGTAATCCACTTCCTTTTATGATTTCTTCATACATTGCCTTGTACCGACCCCTTTCCCTCACCAGCCTGACCATTTGTGCTTTGTTCAACTTGGAAACATCTATACCTATATCTACATAGGTGATTGGATCAATTTCTCCAACTTTCAATTTCATCATGTGCCCAAAAGCCTTGTCAACATCAATAATCTTATGCCTCTTGTTAGGTGGATATACTACCCATGGAAGAAATGCTTCTTCATTCTATCAAATATTGAACCAATGAAAACATCATTGACTCTATCTAGATCTAACTTAAAATATTTATTTTTTGAATGCAAAATTCTATCAAATTTAAAGGAGGCACTGATGTTCCATCCTGGAAACAAGATGATACCACCCTCTGTCAAAAATTGTCTACCTTTCTGCAGGGTCATGTTGTTCAAATTGATGAGAGTTGGTTATGGTTGTGTCATGTAAATTTGATAAAATTGTGAAGATCAATTCTACAAGGGCAATTATAGATCTATCTGAATTGATGAAGCCTACTAATGCTATGTGTAAAGAATGTCAAATGGGTATGTAAATTAGATCTAAATTCAAGATAAAAATATATTGTTCAAATGGTTTGTTTTTTATTGAGGTAAAATCAGGTTTCAGAGGGGCCCCAAAACCCTATACAAGCTACAAAAAAATACAAGCACTACTAGAATGAAAAATTAAAAAAATGTCTTCCAAAGAGGCTATATAGACCCATAGAATAACCTAAAAGATAGACAAATCATCACAAGTTACCACCAACAAAAAAGAAGATACAACCTCTAGCAAAACTGTCAGCAAATAGAAAAAAGGAACTTCCATCCCAAGAAATTATTCCAATAGATTTATGGATTTCTTAGCAACCTCTTCTAAAGTATAGATCTTTTGAATTGAATCTTTGAGATTCACCAGCTCCTTAGGAAGAGAAACTATCTTTTTTTTCATACTGGCTCTAGTTCTAGTCCCCGGTCTAGAAGCCTGACCTCCATGACCTTCAGGTTCATATTCCACCACAATAGCATTCTTTTCTAGAAAATTCCCCTCCAATTTAGAATACAAAGCATTGAGATTTATGATAGATGCCTTCAATCCTTCATTGTTGTGGTACAAAAGCTTCTTGAGCATCTCCTCATTACATTTCACTCTTCTATTGATGGGAAGAAGCTTCTCATCGATGACATTCAAAATTCTCTTTTCCAAAATCTCATGATTCGTAATATTATTCACACCCTCAATCAAGAAACTTTTACCTTTTCTATTTTCCACATCCTTATCATTCCTTATCTTGTCCACAGTCTCCTCCAAAGTATCAAATTTAGCATCAAGTGCTCTATACTTGAGGCTCAACACTTTAATTTTATGAAACACCCATTTATCTAGATTGAAAGCTAGCACCACCCTATTTCTCGTAGCTTATAGAACTCCCATAGTAGAATCCTTTTTGTAATTGAAATCTTCTTCCTCTAGGGAAGTAGCCTCATATTTACTCTAGGAATTCTTATTCTTGTTAGTTTCAACACCTTTTCCACTAGTTTTAAAATTAGGGTCTCTGTTCATATGATCATCCACCACAAATCTAATAGTAATCACTAGCACTTTGTTTAGAGTATCATTGTTCACAGTGCTCCGATCAATGATAACTTCCTGAGTAGTCTCAACTTTATTGTCCTTCTCCATATCTTCTCTTTCCTCATCACTATTCTCTGCATCCTTGTTTCCATGATCCACCCTATCCTCTATCACCTGATTCTGGTCCTCATAGTCTAAAGGATCCTACAAATTCTCTCCCTATTTATCCTGTTGTTTATTCCCTTTCTCATCCAGAGAGTATTCCTAGTTCTCCTAGGCACTCAAATCATAGTCACCCTCATTACCTTCAACAAAATCTTCCTTCTCATTGGTTTTTTGACTAACATTTTTTGCATCTTCCTCCTCATAAGGGTCATCATCTTCATCATCCTTAGATTGCATGCCCTTCTTAGCATCAATGATAATATTCTCCTTTTCCTATGATTTGTGTTTTTTGTTACCCTTATTCCCAGACAATCCCTCACCAAACTCAATAGCCTTTCTTTTCTGAGTATTTTCCTTAACTTGTTTAGGAAAAGTCTCCAGAATATTGTCTCTAGCATGTTCAAAGATAAGATAGATAAAACCTTCATGGAGAACATGATAAATCACTTTCTTCCTATTTTCCTCAATGCTTCGATTCAAAGAACTAAGCAGAAGAAAGGGAAAATAAACCCTCTTCTTATGACAAAAGTGATTGACCAAAACAAAATGATAATTATACACCCTGGATAATATACCATCGAGAGTGAATTATTCTATAATCACCTTAAGAACCTAAGCCCACATGATTTTAATTCTCTCAATCTTCACATAATCACCCTTTTCCTTAACCAACGTTGCTCTTTCTTCATTAGTTCTAGGGAATTCACTCAGGTCTTTATTACCAATTCTCCTATCCCTATAATAGTTAATACCATCATGAGGAAGACTCGTAATCTCCATAATCAAACTAAGGGATAAAGTGAAGGACTTACCCTCAATGTTCACAAAACCATTATTCCATCCTGCACAAAAATTGTTACTAATCTCCTTATCACAACCATGCAATTTCTCAAGATAGGGAACAACCCCCTCCCTTTTCTAATCTTTTCCCAAAAAAAAATTTCCTCCTTCCATTTACATTTTGAGGGCTCTTCCCTCTTCAACTCACCTCCCATCTCTTCCATTTCAAGACACTTTTCATGATTAGAGAAGAAATTCAAGCCAAACACTTTCACACATAGCACTATGAAAACAAGTGCTATCAATTTCTACAATAATGTTTGTTAGCTCTTGCGCATACTAATTTATGTGGTCCATCTAGAACTAGGAGTTATTATGGTGAAAGGTATTTAATACTTTTTGTTGATGACTAATCAAGAATGACGTGGGTTACTCTTATAAAGGAAAAATATGAAGCACTTTAAAAGTTCAAAATATTTATGGCTACAGTTGAGATAGAAATAGGTCTAAAGATAAAATTATTGAGCTCTAATCATGGTGGTGAATTCACATCTAGTGAGTTTAACTCTTTGTGAAGAGCATCAGATAAGAAGGGAAACATCTTCTTCAAGGAATCCACAATAGAATGGTATTGCAGAGATACAAAACTAAATTGTCCTAGACACATCTTTGACAATGATGGTTGAAAGGAAAATTCTGCAAATATATTGGAGAGAGGTAGTTAGGACTATAAAATACACATTGAAATGAATACAAATCAAGCATGGAACCGATAAGACCCCTTATGATCTTTCGTATGGTAATACTCGTATGTGAAATACTTTAAAAGTTTTGGAAGAAAATGTTATATCAAGAGAGATGAAGATTTAGGTAAATTTGATCCTAGAAGTGATGAAAGTATCTTTGTTGGTTATTCTACTAAAAGTAAAGCATACAAATGTTATAACAAGAGATTGAGAAAGATTCTTGAGTGTGCTAATTTTAGAATTGGTGAAAGTGATCAGAGACAAGCCAAATCTTGTGAGTATGATTAAGATGATGAGGATATCAGTGCAAATAAGGGAACACAAACTCCATCAAAAAATTAATTGTAGATTGTTCCTAGAATTCATGATGATGAGGATGCACTGGTGGATTATGCAGAAGATCAAGAATCAAGTACTCATGCAAATCCTAAAATTTTGAGGTATGTAAGAATGAATCATTATAATAATGAGATAATAGGTGATAGAAACAAAGGTATTTTGATTAGAAGAAGGTTATCACATAATAAAGATGAGATTTTTTTGATTTCAAAGATTAAACCTAAAAATATAGCTGAATCATGTAATGATAAATCATGCGTGAAAGATATGGAAGAAGAGTTGGATCAGATTGATAAAAATAAGACATGGATTCTTGTTCCCAGACCTTTGAACAAGAATGTGACTGTACTAAATGGGTGTTCAGAAACAAGATGAATGAAGATGGTGAAGTTGTAAGGAATAAATATAGACTTTTTTGCAAAGGGCACTCACAAATGAAAGGTGTATATTTTGAGGAGACTTTTTCTCCTGTTTCTATAATTGAAGCTATTAAATTATTTCTTGCATATGATTCTTACAAATATTTAAAATTATATCAAATGGATGCCAATTCTGCATTCTTGAATGGTGAGTTGGAAGAGGAAGTTTATGTTGAGAAACCTGATGGATTTCCTTAGACTAATCAGAAAGACATGGTCTACCGATTGAATAAAGCATTGTATGGATTGAAACAATCCCCTAGAGCATGGTGCGCAAGATTGGATAAATATATTCTTAAACTTGGTTTCAACAAAGGTATTGCTAAGAGTAATTTTAATTTCAAAATTGATCATGAAAATAACTTGATTTTTGAATTCTTTGTTGATGATATCATTTTTATGGTAATGACAAGTTGAGTAAAGATTTTTCTAATGAGATGCAAAATGAACTTGAGATGTCTATGATCGGTGAAATAAATTTTTTTCGTGGTTTTCAAGCTATTCAATCAAAAAAGGGAATTTTCA
>BSBK01007983.1:0-87656 GCA_027943335.1 Chamaecyparis obtusa | reverse complement strand
TATATATACATATATATACATATATACATATATATAGATACATATATATATATACATATATATATATACATATATATACATATATATACATATATATATATATATACATATATATATATACATATATATATATATATATACATATATATATATATACATATATATATATATATATACATATATATATATATACATATATATATATATGTATATATATATATATACATACATATATATATATATACATATATATATATATAATATACATATATATATATACATATATATACATATACGTATATATACATATATATATATATATATATATATACATATATATACATATATATATATATATACATATATATATAGATATATACATATATATATGTATATGTTATAATTATACATATACATATACATATATATATGTTATAACATTTCATTTGTATAAATCTATGTACGCTAATATGAAATAATTATATGTGTATGTTTATATATAGACTAGTTTTTAAATATGCACATATAGTTGATTTTATATACGTACATATGTTTATATTAATGAATGTTATAATTATACGTATAATATTGATGATTGTTAATTGATGTTAATTTTCTATATGAAAGAAATTATAATAGTAATTAATATTAATATTAAGATAAATATTAATATTAATATTAATCAGTATTAGTATGATTATTATGTATATGGGTTAATGGCAAGGATTAATATTAATATCATTTTATTGTTAATATGTTAGTAATGCTCTATAATTTTAAATGTTAGTTTACTTAGCAGATTTTTGATGTTAATACCTATGCTATAGTGTGAGCGGATCTTGTGTTATGAAAGTTAGAAAATTATGTTTTGAACTTTGCCTATGCTAAGATAGTCTAACCTAAGTAAAAGACTAAGGCATGTTAGTATGCGATATTACTAAACCTAGCAAAACAATTAACCTAAACTAGCCTAGACTTAGCAGAGAATAGTGGATTGATATGGCGGCAAACTTGGCAATTCAATGTGACAGGTATTGGTATGCGAGCTGTACATAAAATGCCAAGTGTTGAGTTTATTATGTGAGTGGGGTTTTTGGGATTAGCTTGCAGTAATGAGCATTTATTATATGTCTTATCTGTCATATTGCTTGGTGATGGATCGCATTTTGGTTTCAATTCACCATTGATGAACTTCAGTTTGGAAAAATAACGAACCCTCTGTTGAACAGGTTTTCTCTGTGAAATTTTGGGAAGTTGTTAACCATGAGGGAGATTCTTGAGTTTCACCAGTTCGTTTTATCTGCACGGCATAGCATACCTCATTTCTTCAGTCGATATCATGGTTGCATTTTCTCTGAGTTTGTTGTGAGAGTTGGTTGTGAGATTTTTGTGAAGCACAGCTTTGAGGAAGATGAAGACTTTGTCTACGAGTTGGATAGGAAGCTCTGCAAGCGGTCTTTTAGTGTTCACCCTCGCATTTTCTCATGTAGGGGTAATTTCTTAAACTCTCTCTCATTGTTTTCTTTGCTTAATCTACATGATGAAAGGAAAATGTTAAAAATCTTTTTGAATACTTGTGAATGAAATTATTGCATGAAGAAAGTAACTGTGAAGGAACAGTTGGTTTGTAAACTTGTTTTCATATATCTACGGTCTCTGTTATGAAGTTTCCATTTATAGTTAAACATGGGTAATTGTGATCTTGAAATAAAAAGAGATTTCTATCATAAAAATACTGTGAAGAGTTATAGCTTCAGTGTGGTGAGTCTCTATTTATTTTGTGACAGTCTCGAACTTCATCTTGTAGCATTCTCTGTCATGATAAAAATTTCATTAAGGGTTTGTGAAGTAAGTATTCTACGTCGTCTCTGGCTCATTTTTTTTATTCGATTTAGTAGAATAATAAGGTTTTTCGAACACCCATCTGCTAATTTTGAGAGAAAAGTGTTCAGAGGATTATTGGGTTGAGTCTGTCACTATGGTTTCAGTTTTATGAGCCCAATGTTGTCTTATAGAAGTATTAGGGATAATTTTATTCTCTATTCTTTTGAATAAGCCATTTACAGCTACAGTATAGTTATTATTTTAAAAGGAATTTTGAAGTTATGCTTCGTATGGCTTCGGCATTGACAGCATATTCCTTGGGTGAAATAACTGTTAGTCTTTTTGGGTTTTCATTATCAATTTGCTATTGATGTTCATCAGCTCAGGAAAAGAGTTAATATGGAATCATTCCATGGTTTTGTGTTTATCAAATATAGAATGCATTAATGTTATCATCAACAGTTTTCTTCAAAATTTATAAGTGAGGTTTAGTTTCAACAGCATGTATCACTAGTCGTTCGGTTGATTTAGAATGTCTCTGATTTTTGTGAGCCTTCTTAATAACAGTCAACTGTGATAATATTGAGGTGAAGGGAAACAAAATGTTGACTGAGTTCGTAGTTTGTAGTTGCAAAAAAAATACATTTATTAAACTGTGGTCGGGTCTTTGTATTCACTGTAAATACAATTATTTCATGGCTTTTGTGAGTAGTCGATTCTACTTGTGGTATTTAGTATGATTCTCTATTTTATTGATGACTGTCAGTTTGTATATATTTATTAATGCATATAATTATATATGCATCGACAGTAGGATGTCGACAGTTAGCAGTTCATATTTATATATAGAGTAGCATAGTACAGTTGACTATGTATATGATTAGAAAAATGTGTATCGACAGTATGTAGTTAATTGATTAAAGATTGGATGGCAGTATAGATTCAGTTGAACAAAATAAATTAATATTTTGGTATGAACTTAGAAATAAGATTAATCTAGTTGTTTTTGGTCTTTAGACTAAAAATACAATCTTACAATTTGGTAAATTCATTTTCTAATTTTGAATTATTGAGATGTATAGTTATATGTTTACTTTGTTTTCTTGCATTCTATGATAACAGTAAAATTAGATATTTTACTTAGCATTCTGGAATGTTATGTATGAGGTTATATGACTATATGCATGCTAGAATACATGTATGTATATATATTGCCGTGATATATACATATATGTACGCTGTCATGAATATAGGGATATGAACTTATAGATAATAGTACTGAGTCTAAACTCTGGAATGTTATGTATGAGGTTATATGACTATATGCATGCTAGAATACATGTATGTATATATATTGCCGTGATATATACATATATGTACGCTATCATGAATATAGGGATATGAACTTATAGATAACAGTACAGAGTGTAAAGTATATTTTATATATATATTATATATATATATATATATATATATATATATATATATATATATATATATATATATATATATATATATATATATATATATATATATATATATATATATATATATATATTTTGTTAGGTTCAACAAACTTATTTAATTGATATCTGTAATGAGTTTTGTGGAAGATTTCTGTATAATTTAGATGGAGTCTGTTTATGAATAGATTTATTTATAATTGTTGTAGATAAGATTCCAATGTGAATGAAATTGTTTATGGCATTTTGTGTTGATGTTACTATGATTGAATGGATTATGGTTATAAGTTCAGTCAGAAGATTTGATGCTTGGTTAAGTATGGAATGGTAATATGGAAACATGGTTTTATATGGATTTCCAAATTGTGGATTCAATTTTATTATTGATGCAATGGAAATAACTATTTATTTGAAATGGAATTCTGTAGTTCATTTCTATTTATAGCAGTTAAATCAAGTGTATTCTTAGATTATGCAAGTGTGATCCTTTAGGTTGGGTGGCTGTCATAAATCGAGTAACTTGTGGTGATAGAATTATTTTGTCAGATGCCCTCTAACACTAGTCTAGATCCTTATGGGAAAGTTTATGACAGTTATTTAATCAAGTGATAATATTAAAAAAATTCATGGGTTGGGTTTCATATAACAAAATAAGAACTTATGGTTTCACCTGATATATTGAATCTTACGAGTGGCTGAACGTAAATTCTTATGTTGACACCCATGAACTACTGGATCATTACCTTGGCATATTCTGTGCGAGTTTATTTCTGCATAACTGTTTGTAAGAAATTAGGTACTTGCTTTAAATCTGGTTGTGAGAAGAAAATTATACTTTCAGAATATTTGTTATATGGATTACATGTTTATCATGTTGTTACTATATCTAACATGCAGGTTTACTAGAGGTTTTAACAACTTAGACAATGTGACTAAGCCCCATTATGTTTGTCGGTTGTGTTTGCTTATGATTTTAGGTTCTATATATATTTGGTAGAAGGACTTGGAAGAATAATCTACTGATAGAACATTAAGGACTAGATGTAGTTTGGTTCTTGGTTGTAAAATGTATCTGAATCTGATTTGAATCAGTTGACAATTTGACTGTATTTGAAATTTTGTATTGTATTTAAATAAGAGTATATCCAAATACTCATATGTAATTATCAGATATGTAATAATGCAGTATTAATACTCTTGGTATCTGGTTGTAAAGATGTTATGTAACGGAATTATATTTTGGAATTAAAAAAATTGTTCGGTGTTTGTTTGAGTTTTTGTTTCTTGTTAGTTGGTTTTAGGTTGGGTGTTACACTTAAAGCCCAGAAAGTTATTCAAAGTTTAAGGTCTGCGGGATGTATCCTCAAAATTTACCTCAGTGTCAAAAACCCACAGTGTTTATCAAAAGTCCATGATGTTTTCGATCCTTTACCGATAACCTACATTGTTTTCGACCCCCTGTGCTCCCTGCTTTTGTGTACTTATCCTTTGGTGTCAAAAACTCTCTATTTTTGGTGTTTCTCTGTGTTGAAAATGTTGTCTTTTTGACCTTCTTTTTAAGTGTGCAAGTGCGATGACAGGTGGGCCCAGGCCTTCAAATGCTCTTCCTGATTGGCTGTCACATAGCCGCATGTCAGACTTCTCTAACATGTGATCATGTGACCGCCTGCCACCTGTCCATGTGTGTCTCGTTCTTCCTACTGTTCTACTTGGCTAGTAGTTAGTTCTCATTCCATGATTTGGTGACTGGTGGTTATCTCCTGTTCAATGGTTTCTGGCAGTTAATCCCTTAACATTCAGTGACCTAGTGAGCATTCCTTCTCTTCAGTCACATATTCTCTAAATTCCTGGCTGTTAGCGGCTAGCATCTCATGACTTGGCGAATGGTTAGTCATGTAGTCACTGAATTCTTGGCAATTTGTTGGTGGGCTTGATGTCAGGGGGGAGTGAGTTGGCATCTTTTGATTGGTTGGTGGATTGACAGGTTGGATAGTGTCAGTGGGTCCACAGTCTTTTGAGGAGATTGCCCGGTGGACCCGTTTGCAATAGGTGGTGATGTGGTAGCTTGTGATTGGTTGTCACATGATCACATAGCCCATTTTTTGGCTATGCGATCATATGACCGCTTGCCACATGTCCTTGTGGCCTAGTGATGGTTGTGGCAGTGGTTCTTTGGTGGGTCCTATTTTCCAAGAGGTTTCTTATGTGCCATGCTGTTCTGTGCTGGCAGGTTTTCATTGGTCCACGGTGCTGAGGTGGGTTGCATTGAAAGCTTTAATCTAACAGTCAGCATATGATTGCAAAGAATATTCCAAGCCTTTGTGATCATGCGCCATCCGTCAGATTTTATTCCATTTTGCCAGGTTGCATGTTGTACGAGTGGGACCGTCTGTCATGTGGTGCTTAGTTGCTATGTTCAGATTGGTGCTAGGTGGCCGGGGGTTTGTAGGTGGGTCCTGTGGCAGGTGTGATTTGGCAGCTGCAGCAAGTAGTGGCATGACACATGGCATGTGGCAGGCCCAGTTGGATGTCTTATGTTTGGCGGTCTGAATAAAAAGGTGGCGGTGCTGGTAAATTATGGTCTTGTCATACATTCGCCATAAGATTTGGCTGTTCGATAGTTTGTCTAGTGACTTGGGGAACAACGGTTGCGGAGTTGCTAGATTTTTAGCGAAGGGTGCAAATATTTTCACAAATTGGTGGAGGTTCTTTGGTCGCCAGTTCGCCAGATATGTGGGCCATTGTTTCTCTGCTAGCGCCAAGGATTTAGCCATTGGGATTTGAATTCAAATCTATAGGGGGTTTGCAGTGACCAAAAGGACTAGTTTTCAATGCTCTCTTGATGGTTTTTGATCTGGTTGGTGGCACCGGTTGTTGCGAAGTGGTCCAGGGGGCTTTGTGATCATTTGCAAAGATGTTTTTGTACCTCATGCCATGTGGTTTTGAGCTCAAGGAGCTATTTGCAGGTAGTGAGTAGACTAGTTTTATGGCATTTCTTGGTGTACTATGCCATGCTCATAGATTTTCATGATTGCAGAATCTGTTTGAGATTTGTTTCTCCAGGTTGCTTGGTTTCTTGCCCCTGTAATAATTTTTGATGTAATTTTGATTCATTTGGTGGGTGAAACCCTATGCCCTAGCTGTCCCTAAGCTTGTTGCATTCTCTCTGAGAATTCCAAGGTAGCTAGTGGTATAAATGATAGGTTGTTTATTTTTGCGTGGGTTCCTTCTTTTGCAAATTTTTGAGGAGAATTGGTTCTAGTGAAGGGTCATTTTCCTGTAGATTTTCTTCTTCTCTCTGCATATAGAGTGTTCCTCTTTCTTCTGTTGGTTCAGAGAATACAATGCACGTTGTAATAGATTTGTCTTATGTATGAGAACTGAATATATTCTTACTGTTACTGAGCTATCTCCATTTGAATTCTGAGTCCATTAATCATACATCAAGGGTGTTTGATTTGTCTATTTGCATTGCCTAAGTGTTTGCAAGTGGAGTTGTCTTCGTAGAGATAACTGGTTTAGGGTTAGTATTCTTGTATGTATGAGCTGAAATATCAAGGATATTTCATGCTTGTCTTCCAGTGGATGCTGCTTAATGTATTGTCTGTTTATAGGTCTCTTCTAAGGGGAGGGTTAAAATCTTTTAAATGGATAATAACATGCTTGAATGCACAGGTGGGTGTTAAGTTGAGGTTTGGTCATGGTGTGTGATTGATGTCAGGCATCAACACATTAAGCATATTGTGTTCTTGTTTCATAGCTATCTCTTGCAGTAGGGTATTTGACTATGTGGCCCATTGGATAAGGCACTGGTCTATCAAAGACTTAGGGTATCTTAGGGTCCTCTTCAAATCCATTTTAAAATCATTTCTTTTCTGTCCCACCCTTTCCCTTTCATGTTGTTAGGATAGGTCTCTAGTTTTCATACTCATTCCATGCAAGTAGGGCTATTGCATGAGATATTGGCTTCATTGGGGTACACGATACCTAGGAGTTTTAAAACCATTCCACATTAATCTGTCTGCAGGCCTTTGGTTTTGACATGAGGTGTCTTGAGTGTGCAAACAAGGCAATACCCACCTGAGTGAATGTGGAGCTCGAAGAAGGAGGATTTCTCTTTATCCTCATCAATTGGTTTGTTTTTCTTGTCAAGCTTGAGTGTCTAACTGAGATCTAAGCCCACCATTTGATTCAAGCTTGCTCCTACAAGAGAAAGAACCAACACATCCATTTAACTTAAGTAAGTAAACAACATGAAATCAATATCACAATCACATGACACAAGTATTTTGGTAACACAAAAACCCTTGTTAGGAGGTAAAAACTGCGGTGGGGATGCCACCCACAAATTCTTCACTACTACAGATAGAAAAGGTTTGTGTGTTAGGGATACAAGTTTTGATCACTTTTGCTAATCTCACCTTGTTAGAAGTAACATGTTAGATCGGCTAAATCTACCTAGTTATAGGATTTTAACAACACTAATAAAGTGTGCACTTAGTTAAGAGATTTACATAAGACTATTAAGTCTACTTTGTTAAGAGATTTTATACAAAAACTCTATTACAATTGTCAGAAAGAAATAGGTAAATATTTTCTATTTGAAACTCAATTGTCTGATACAAATCTATAAGCTTTGATAAAATATCACCTTACATGTGATGAATCTCTGCTCTGAACTACTCTGTAGCCTCTACTAATTCTACTCAATCTGAATTCCTCTGTACTCGGTTCTGCTCTATTAACTGATAGAATTGAAGATAGGTAATTTCTTCGAGTGCTCCATGATTCATATATTAGCTCACACCAAAAATGATGTGAACACACAAATATATAGCATTCTATTTTTTTCTCTTTAACAAAATTAGGTTACATAATATAGTCATAACCCTAAGATCTACGGTGTACAATAATAACCTAGATCAACTATTACAAAAGATATACATTGTATTTAATGAATATCATTACATTAAATGTTCCTCGATCTTGGCAAAACATTTTATAAACCATTGTAACTACTTGCATAGAAGAATGTGCCATTCCTGATTACTATGTCATTTCCTATGATCCTCGGTAAATAATGTGTAAACTGATCAGTGCATATTGTGATGCTCGGTGCTTACTATCTATCAATGTTGGTGTCCTCTGGTGCTCGATAAACTATCTGTTGCTCGGTATATAAGATTTACCGAATAGTTTTTTCTCCTTTATGTTACCAATTAGCTCAATGTAAGTGGCCGACAGATATCTTTACAAACCTTTGGTACTAATGAAAACCTTAAAATCTCAATAGAGATAACAATCTCCCCCTTTCGCATTAGTATCAAAACCTTGAATGTATATAGATAAAATTTTCTATATAACTTATATGCCCGCCATATACATATACACATAAAAATATTTCTAAGTACTAAACACTCCCCCTCAGTGCATGCTCCTAGTAATATGTAGTATACATAGGATCTATGTACATATTTGGCATAACAACTAATACATTGTTTTCCCCCTTTTTGATAGTAATGCCAAATACAAAAATTAAGTAGTATACTCACATCTTGTAAAAAATTGGCTTATGGGTTTTCTTTACTGACTCTAAGAGGTTGTCCCATTCCTCTTTCAAGTTGGTGAGAGTGATCTACTCAAGACTGACTTGTGCATGCATGTCAAAGATGTTATCTAACACTAAAATTTCTGGTGTTACAACTAGTAGCTTGGCTTTGACAATATGTGCTTCAAAAATTTTTAGGTATGGAATGAGTTCAGTTTGCAACTCAGTAACCTAATCTGTTAGGTGCTCTTCCTATTTCTTCAAATTTTATATCAATGACCAGAGTTCCTTAACTTGGTGAATGTTTTTTAAGAAAGCATGTGGCTTGGTTTTAGTTGCATTTGTACTCAATTGTATTTCTGCTTCCAATCCTTTGATCTTTTCACTTACTTCAACAGTGAAGGTGTTTGTAGTACAAAGCTTCAATAAATACTGACAAATTGTTTGGATGATGGATTTTATTTTAGTAATTACCTTAGATAATTTGACCTTTTGTAATTCCACTTCTAGGCTAATTTTCTCCACTAATTTGTGTTGTATCCTAGATTCTACCCTTTCTTTAATTCATTTATCTGTATCAGTGTCCGGGGTGTTGATATTCTCAACAAGTGTAGCAAGTTGATCTATGATAGGCATATCCTCATCAATATGTATCTCAAGTACTACCTATTGGAGGATATCTCGCACATCGATTAATACTTCTTTTTGTTTGTGTTCTTGCTTCAACTTCTCTTGCACTGCCTTTCTTGTACATAATTCCCCATATTTACTCAAGTCTTTAAGGCTTAGGGTCCTTGAGTCACATTCAGGGATAATGATCACTTCATCTAGGGTGACTGGCCCTTTTCCTTTCTTCTTCTTCTTTAGTGTTGGAGGTGATTTCTTCTCAATAATAGAAATAGTTTTATCTCCAATCTTCAGAGTATCCTTCCTAGTTAACACCTGTTCTTCCTTCATCTGCTCCTCGATAGTTGTAGTCTCAGTTGATATAGTAGGAGTTTCGATTGTGGTGTCAAGTGGGATCACCTCTATTTCCTTTGTTTCTTTTGTTTCCTTTTCTTCTTCTATTTCCTTTTCTTCAGGGGAAGGTGCCTCTATATGTGTAAGCTCATCTATTTCTACAAGTTTCTCTATGTTTTGATCCATTGTGATATCTTTGTTTTTCTCAGGATCTGAGCCATCAAGTTGTACTTAGGAAAGAATTTCAGCTACTTTTGCAGGTACAAGAAGTTCACCCGGTAGTGATGTAAATAGGCATTTATTGTCTAGTGCTTCATCTTTATTCGGTACAATATTTACATCTTGATCATCTTGATCATCAAGATCACCATTGGTGATGTCTTCAATGAGTACATCGTCATCAATTTTATTCTCTTCTTGAATTTCAACTTTATCTGGTGCATCCTGTGAAATACTTATTTCTTCCTTGTCCTCAGTAATATCAATTGCCTCGGTAGTTGATATACCATTATTCTTTGATTTCTTTGTAGTTCCCTCATCAATGCAAATACCCTTATCTTTGGAATTGTGTCTCTTCTTAGACAGGTTCAAGACTGCTTCTTGCTAAACTTTTTCTTCAGCCTTCAGAATTGATGTGCATATAGAATCTATTGTGATATCCATATCTACTACATTATCATCCATGATCATCAAGGCTCTATTCTTGATCATAAAATTTTCTTGGTATTTGGTCAAGCATTTACTAACTTCTCCAAAGATTAAATGTGTGGCTGCCTGAACTAGAGAGTGTTCTCTCTTTCTCTTCTCGGTATCTAATGCAATAGTCCATTTTTTAGTAATTGTATCATCCAATTTATTTAGTAATGCACAGGAAAATTCCATTGGAACTTTCTTGAATTTTATCATCATTTGGATGACAAGCTCTTCAATCTTGGTTTGATCTTCTTTTTACATTTTGTCAAATCTATCTAGTAAGGGATCAGTGAGATCTCCATGTTCAATTATTTCTTCAATGATTTCATCTATTGTTTTTTCCTTGTGAGTGACCACTTTGAATTGATTAACATCATCTTCTATCTTAGTATCCTCAAGATCTTCCTTATTTCTTATGAGTTTTCTCCGTTTCTTTGGTGCCTTAGCTACAACCTTGTTCTTTCTCTTAATGTATTTCTTTGATGGTGTAGTTGCTCTCCTTTTTGTTACTTTCTCTACTTCTTCCTTATTGGTAAGTGGTGCTGCAGTTGATGATCATGTCTTCATACCTTCATGTACATGTGACTACTACTTTATAGGAATTTCAGGTGGAGGAACTAGTGTAGGATCTACTTGTTTGTCAGATTCGGTCTCCTCACTATCATATGGTTTGTCAGCTAACTGTAACTAACCTTTAGTTGCCTTTTCAACCAGTGTCTCTGACCCTTCTCCATATTTAGTAGTGAGATTTTTCTTCATCTTCTTTACCTTTCTAGTTATTTTATCAATCTCAATATTTGTTGAAATCCTAGATTTTGCCTTTTTATATACTCTGAACCTAGTGGCAATGGGATCTTTTGGTAATGCAACGAGTGCATTAATAGATTTCATTGCAAAATCATGGTTTGTTTCATATCCCATCAGTGCCAACCATTTTATCCTAGGCTCAACTACTTTTATCAAAGTATAATTGGTGTTGACTATAAAACATGTCATTTTCAAATTTTTGAGCTAATTCCCTCAAAATTTTGCTTCTTTTATGCATCTTAGATTGAAACTCTGTGAAGTATGCATTAAACTCTACATTCAACTTATCTCATAACTTATTCATCATTTCACTAATCTATTTTATTATCGGTACATCTGGTATCCAATTTACTTTACCGGTGCTAGGTACATACTTTTGTAGATAGAAAAATATGCATGCAAGTAGAGATCCAAACTTACATTTGTTAGACTTCTTTTTCCTTATGGTCTTCATATTCTCCTGAAGTTGATGAAATAGTACCTCGGCAAGATCAACTTGGGGACCTTTTACTACAATTTTGTGGGCATTGTCTACTACGCTATAGGGTATGCTTTTGAGTCTACTTGATTGAGATAACTTGTACCCAATCACATGTGCTGCAAATTTGACTGCTAGGTCCTTGATTGTTGAAATCTTCAATGCCCGACCATCCCATTGTGCTCCAGTATATTTCTTAAAATTTGGTCATGATGAACTATGGAAAGCCTTACCCTTGTTAGTTGTAGGGAGCCCAATAACCCTACTGATCACTTTCTTGTTGACCTCAGTTGGTTTATTGAGCCATAATTTTTCATCATGATACTTGCTCAAAATGATTATAATCCAATCTCATTTAAATGATTGTGGAAAGTTTATAAAACATGATAACGCTAATTCCTCAATATTCTTGTAATCTGATTTCATTTTTCCATCGGGGTGACAGAGTAGTTGATATGCTACAACAGTTTCAAAATCTCCAACTTCTCTGATTTTGCAATGAATATAAGACCTTACATCTTCTGTCAATAAAACCCTTTCTGGCATGCTCAAAAAAGTGCCTATCATATCTATTTGTGCTGTGACCTTGGGATGTGGCTTAAACTTTGGTTCATCAAAATTTTCCCTAACAATTAGATTACTTCCTCCTGAACACTTTAAGTTTTTCTCTCGGATGATGTAGATGCCATAAATTGATTCTAGGGTTTTGGTAAGAAATAGGATAAGAAGTGTTTGATCACAAATGAATTTACTCGGTATCATGAAGAGTGATGTCAGTTCAATCTAACGTAGCCTTGAATCCTTTTGAAAATCTTTTAGCTCAAACTCTGCTCTTTGAATTCTCCACTCTTCAAAATCACATTTTAAAAATGAACTCTGTTCTCATGTATTTATAGACTTTTCGATGTTCTTGCTCAAGATTTCATGCAATAAATGCTTGATCTAAATTTTGGTACATAACAACTATCAGCTCAGTGACAACTAAAATTTTCATCCACTAGGTTAACATAAAATTTCTTCATCGGTTGATACATGTGCTTGGTTAACCTTAGATAGTGATTACCGACAAGTAACCAACTCTCGGTCTCTCTTTTACCGACTATATAACATTGTTAGCTCATGACAACTAAACCATAGTGCATCTTTATTCATGTTGATTTGGTATAAGAACATTATGCATAAGGAACTATATGTAAATTGTAATGCTTTGAAATGTCAGTCCCATACATACCTATTTCACCTTAAGTGGAGGTACTGATGTCACCCAATCTAGTGGATGGGGTTTCACCAACAACATTAGTTCACTCAACATTCTCATTAGATGCCTTCTTCCACATAGTGTTCCAAAAATTTGTGATATCTGCAATAGTATATCCACTTTCAAATATATGGTTTTTATCTGGTGCTCAGTCCGTGTAATTCTTTCTTAAATGACCAACCTTATGACAGCGGATACATGCCATCCTAGTGCTTGTCCAGCTTCTTGATTGTCAATTCTGACTCTTTCTATAACAGTTTGATGCAATGTGTCCATATCTACCACAAATAGTATAGTTAGTCCATGTATTATAATCCCAAACATAAGAGTTACCTTGTCCCTTTGGTTGATATGGCATGTGTTTTGGTTTCTCCTTAGGTTTCCAGACTTTTTTCATTTTCACCATACAATCTCATGCAGTGTGTCCGTGCTTGTTACAAGTATAGCATATTTTCTCCATAGTGGTATTATTAGCAAGATCATTTTTCTTAGCTCTACACTCATTGGCAAGATGTCCAAACTTACCATAGTAGTAACAATATCCATTAAACTTAGGAGTGACAGGAGGTTTACTTTGTGCTTTTCTTCTACACACATTAGATGTATGTCCCATTTTACCATAGTGATAACATGCCAACACTTTAGGTTTCTAATTTTGATTGATGTTGACTTGTTCAGCTTGTTGTGATGCTTCTCCTTCACCGGTGTATCCTATACTAGCTTTGCTTCCAAATCTTCTCTGATTAGTTAGAAAGTAATCAATCTTCTTAGAGCCATCTTCATCAAGTTTTTATTGCCCAAAAATTCCCTATCATTCATTTTTTGGCCACGGTCCTTTTTTCCAAAGAAGTTCTCAGGTGTCAAAAACTCAGTGTGTTTTTGACCTTCTCTCTGAAGGCTTAGGATGTTTTTGCCTTTTGGTCCAAAAGCTCGGTGTGTTTTCGACCTCTACTCTGAAAGCTTAGTGTGTTTTTGACCTTCGCTCGAAAACCCTCTATGTTTTTGACCCCTTCTATGTTTCAGACTTCCTCTGGTGGCATATTTCCCTAAGTGTGCAACTCCGACAGGTGGGGCCCAGTTGGTTTTCGACAAGTTGATTATACGGGTTGTTGCATGATCGCATAAGTTCTTTTCCCCTTATGTGACCATGTGACTAACTATTGTAGTCCTATTGAGGATGCTAGTGGTCTATCGCATGATCACATAGCCCCTTTTTAGGCTATGCGAACATGCAACAAACCGTTAGTCATGTTGTTAAAAGCTTGTAATTTGGGCGGTGGGCCCTTGGCTGGTGATGTGTTCATGTTTCATTGGCCGACTAGTGGTGGATCTTATGGGTCTAGATGTCGAGGTGGTAGCCAATGGAAAGCATCTTACGGTTGGTCACATGATCACATGGGCTCTTTCAAGCCCATGCAACCATGTGACAAACCGTCAACCATTTCGGTGGTGCCGCCAGCAGTCAGCAGGGGTTTTCGGTGGGTCTGATGGTCAGTGGAAGCACTAGTTGATCCAAGATCAATGGCTGGCACATGATCTCATGGGATCTTCTGATCCCACGGGATCATGTGATAGCCATTCGATTCTTCTAAATTTTTTCAGTTGGTGTGGTCATGGGTCCAGCCGTGTGGTTGGCTCTTGTTGGACCATGTGGCAAGTTTGACAGGTGGTAGATCTTGTAGGCCAGGTGTCTTATGTGGCAGTAGAGGCAGATTAAAAGGCTTGTTGCATGATCGCATGAAGCCTTTCGGGATCATGCGATCATGCGACCGTTGACTTTTTCAATGCGGTGCAACTTATTTTTTCATGGGGCTGGATTTTTATGGTGAAAGTTTAGAGGAGGTCATTCTTTTCCCTTCTAACTTGGTGGTGTCTGATAAAGGTTTCTTTGTTCGCATGCTGGCGGATATGTTTTACCAGGCTTCCAGACTTGGCAAGAGCGCGGTTGCATGGTTAGCATGTTTTGCATGGTTTCTGAGTGGAGCCCAGGGTTAAGAAAGGGTAAGGTGACTTGGTGACCAAAGGGAGAGTGAGCTTGTGGCGTCAATGTGGCAAGTAGTGGCAGTTTCCAAAGGGCTTGTCACATGATTGCATGAGGCTTTTTTAGTTCATGCAATCATGCGACCAGTGTTATTTCAAAGCAACCTATTTTTCATGGGCTTTCTTTTGAAGACATTTTGCAAGTGCGGGTAGCTAAAGAAATTGATGATTTCTGGATGCGGTTGCTGGGAGATTTTCAAAAGAATTTTAGGCTGCTATTTTGGGTCCTTTCTAGTAACTCATTGAATTTTTGAGCATTCATGGCTGAGTGGGTTGCAGAGGTTTTCAGGTCAAGGCTTTTGTCTGCGAGTAGGATTAGTACAGGCATGGGCACACAAAGAAGATGTATCTGATCTGTTATGGTATTTTCAAGATGAAGCATTTACGATTAGAAGCATCTGCTAGGGTTGATTATTTTATGCATATTTTTATACCCTGGTTAACTTTTGACTCCTGCTTGCATGCAGTTGAGTGATGTATATATTCTTTTTTTGGAGCCTGTAGTGCTCAGAGTTCACATTTTGTAAAAAGGGAAGTTTCTTTCCTAGAAAGCTATCTGAGACACTTTCTATCCTCTGGTTTTCTACTCTTTGTAATCTCCCATTGATTATTCAGACATTGCAAAGTATTTTGTGACATTTCTCCTATCCTTATGCTTTCTTGTTTGGCTTATCTCTTATTGGATTGATGTTTATGAATGCTTTCAATGATACTTGGGGTTCCTAATCCCCTTTACTTTCAGCTTATATGTACACTACTTTGTTTGATCTGATCTGATTTAGTTTGTGGGTATTCTTCAGCCCCTGTCATTCTGTCTCATTCTTGTGTCCTTTTGCTGAAGAGAATGTCTTCTTGCAGGTCACAAGTTGTGTCTAATTTTTAGGCCCTCTTATGAAATACTTATGCAAGACTATTTAGTAAGCTATGATCTCCTAGACCTAAGCCTCTCATTGGTTTCATTCCTCTATACTGAGATCTAAACCCTAGTTTCGGTGCATCACCTAGTAGGTAGATTTGCTTCCTATCATTTCCCTTTCCATGCACTCCTTCTAACCCTTTCCCCTCAAAGTTTACTTTCCTATTAAGAGCAAATCAGGGTGATTATCCAAGAGGAACCAGCCTAGAATCTGGAGGTCTCATCTCGGTTAGCAAAAGGTCCCACAACCTTGAGATGATTCCCATGTTATACTGGATTATCAAGACTAGGAGAGCTTGAGATCAGAGGTGCAAATTTAGTGTATAATAGTTTCTTCATTTCATTTTGCTGGTATTGATTTTTCACTTCATTTCTCAGCTTCTCATTCTCTTCTCTGAGTCTTGCAACATCTTCTAGTTTTCTTAACAATTCTGCATTTACTCAGTTTGCCTCTTGATTCACAGTCATCATTTGATTAGTTACTTGGAAATGTCGGTCAGTGAGTCTTTTTATCTCACTCTCTTTAGTTTGAAGTTGTTCACTCATCTATCTTTGGTCATAGAGTGCAAGATTTCTTTCTTTCTCAGCTTGCTTTGCTTTGTTCATTGTTTCTACCATTCTCACCATCTGAGATTATTGACTGATTTGTAGTGCTTTCACATGATTAGTTAAATATTAATTCTTTTAGGATAGATCAATGATTATGCTTTCAAATCCATTGGAGATGCTTCTAGAACTAGATCCAGTATGCTCGAATATTTCATCAATAGGTTCTTCATGGTAACCGATCTCATTCTATAGTATAGCTAGGTTCTTCCTATCAACCAGTAATTTCTTCAGTCCTTCCTTGGCTTTCTTATACTATTTCACAAACATTTTCATTTGTATCTTCTAATTCTCAATAGTCTTGTCAAGCTTGTATCTCTCCATGACTTAGATATTTACGCTTCAGTGGTTAAAATATTCAATAAGATAACTATTCTTTTATACCAATTGTTGGAATTACGAGAGATAGGTACTAAGAGGGGAGGGGTGAATTAGTGCCTTCAAAAAATTCACTTGTAAACCTTTTGGATCTATAACTGTAAATAGTGATAATCGACCAAAACAACTTGAATCTAATTAGATGAATCAATCATCCATTTAACTTAAGTAAGTAAACAACATGAAATCAATATCACAATCACATGACACAAGTATTTTGGTAACACATAAACCCTTATTAGAAGGTAAAAATTGTGGTGGGGATGACACCCACAAAATCTTCACTACTATAGATAGAAAAGATTTGCCTATTAGGGCTACAAGTTTTGATCACTTTTGGTGATCTCACCCTGTTAGGAGTGACATGTTAGATTAGCTAGATCGACCTCGTTATAGTATTTTAACAACACTAATGAAGTGTGCACTCAGTTAAGAGATTTACATAAGACTATTAAGTCTACTTTGTTAAGAGATTTTATCCAAAAGCTCTATTACAATTGTCAGAAAGCAATATGTAAATATCTTCTATTTGAAACTCAATTCTCTAATATAGATCTATAAGCTTTGATAAAATATCACCTTACTTGTGATGAATCTCTACTCTAAATTTCTTGGTAGCCTCTGCCGATTCTACTCAATATGAATTCCTCTATACTCGGTTCTACTTTGTCAACTAATAGACTTGAAGATAGGCAATTGCTTCAAGTGCTCCGTGATTCATACATCAACTCACACCAAAAATGATGTGAACAAACAAATATATAGCATTCTATTTTTACCACTTTAACAAAATTAGGTTACACAATATAGTCATAACCCTAAGATCTACAGTGTACAATAATAACCTAGATCAACTATTACAAAAGATATACATTGTATTTAATGAATATCATTACATTAAATTTTCCTTGATCTTGGAAAAACATTTTATAAACCATTGTAACCGTTTGCATAGAAGAATGTTCCATTCCTAATTACTATGTCATTTCCTATGATCCTCGGTAAACACTGTGTAAACTGATCAGTGTATACTACGATGCTCAGTGTTTACTATCTATCGGTGTCGGTGTCTGTTGGTGCTTGGTAAACTGTCTATTGCTCGGTATATATGCTTTACCGACTAGTCTATTATGCTTTATGCTACCGATTAGCTCAATGTAAGTGACCAATTGATATCTTTACAAACCTTTGTTACTAATGAAAACCTTAAAAGCTCAATAGAGATAACATTTATATTATATTTTGGCTTGAAGAAGTAATCTTTATTGTGAAAGTCTATTTAATCTTTCCTTAATATTGTATTTCTTAGTCTACAAGTCAAAATAGGAGTTGTGAGAGTCTTTGGCCAAGAGCCTAAAATTATTTGATTTAATAGAGTGAGATAGTTCTCAATCTAGTCTCATCCACATTTGGTTTTCAATGTACAAAATCTTAGTGTCCTTATGATTTTTATTTTCTCTTTTAGTTATTTACTTCAACACATGTTAAATAAAATGAATGGATGATAAGTGGTTAAGAGTTAATATACTCTAATTAACCCTACTTCTTAGCATCTAAAAGTATTAAACATAGTTTTATACTTGTTTAAAACTCCCTTTGATTTATTTTATCTATTAGTATTCATAATAATTTTTACATCATAGTTATATCCATAAGAAAGGGGTGACCCCACAATAGTGGGTTACACTTTTTTAGACAAGTTGATTTTTACTTAAATAACATATTTTTAATAAAATATGATGATTTAAGTCTTGAGAGGTTCTATTTGAAGGAATTAATTATAAATGGTTAGATCAAAGCCTCTTACATAAAAAAAATATTGATATAACATCTATACTCCTCAGTCATAGCTACAATGGAGTCTCCTTCGCACCTATTAAAATGCTGACAAAAAACCACTTCGACTTTATCTTTTGGAAGATCAAATGAATCCATTTGACAAAAATATCTATGTAGTAAGATACTACTGAGAAAAATATTTCCAATGATTATAATGTTAGTATATATTAAGTTTATTATGACTTTGTATTTTTACTTTTACTAAACATAGATATTTCACCGTATGTCTACCTCTATGTTTGACGCTTATGGAAAAATACTAAATGAGAGCGAAAAATTATAAAAAATATTTATGCCCTAGGTATTGAATTTCCCTTTCTATCAAAAAAAATAAAAATGAAATTGGACAAATACATTGTTGGAAACAATTGTCTGAAGGAAATTGCTACTCAATTATGTATTGTCTTTGATGTCACACAATGTCATAGTCCGCAGCAATCAGTTTCTACCGAGCTCAGTTGGTCTGCCAGACAGGAAAGTTAGTGTTTACCGAGTTCAGTCGGTCATCGAAGAAAAGTTAGTATTTACCGACTTTAGTCGGTCATTGAAGAAAAGTTAGTATTTACCGAGTTCAGTTGGTCATCGAAGAAAAGTTAGTGTTTACCGAGTTCAGTCGGTTATCGAAGGTAAAAGATTGTCGGTGTTTACCGAGTTCCCTCGGTCTCCAAAAGATTATAGAAAGTTATGGTCACCGAGCACTGTCGGCCCTTGAAGGATTTTTGCAAATAGAGTTTTCTTATTTCAGCCGACTGTTATACTAAATAATGTTGATTTGACAAATCTAAAATCATATAAATAAAAGGTCAAATGTGAAAAGAAAACAAGAAAATACAGCAGAAGATTTTACAGAAGAAAAGCAGGAAAGGTGTATGCAAATTTGTGAAGGATGTTCAGATATCCTTGAGGTGCAGCAGAGATTTATTCAATCAGAAAGGATCAGACTTATGCAGAACAGAGATCTATAATCAGCAAGACAGTTGCATTATTATATAGGTCATTTTTCATTGTTACCTTCTTATCATTGTAACAGTGAATTCTAAATCTCTTAACCGAGTTGGTTTAACAACCACATTGTAAATCCTCTAACAAGGTGACAATTCCATTGAATTGTTTTCAAGACCTCTTACCAGGCCACTCCTAGCAGGGTGTTTTAAATCCTCTAACAAGGTCACACCTAACAGTGTGTTTTGTAAACTTTTACAAGGTTGGCTTCTAACCGAGCATCACTTCAGAAAAGTGAAAATCAGTATCTAGATACATTGATGTTTTTTCCCATATTGGGTTTCCACATTAAATCTTGTGTCTCTTGTGTTCTTAATTGCTTTCTCAATCATATACATGTGCTGATGAATACATAAAGATAATATTGCTAATATTTTTTGCATCTTCAAAGTCACTGCAATCTACTTACCGAGTGCTAAAATAGATAACATTGTTAAGATATCCTAAGGGATCTAGAAAGAATTAATTGTGAAGTGTTTTATGGTTGACTGATTCACCCCCCCCCCTCTCAGTCACTTTATCCATATTCCATCAATTGGTATCAGAGCTTTTGGTGCTTGCAGGAAGGGTTTCAAAGACCTAAGCTAAAGATCAGGATGTCTTACAAGAGGGAAATTCCAAAGCTTAACAGAGATAACTTTTCAGCATGGCAAGGTCTCATGCGACTTCATCTGGCCTCCATTGGTGATTCAGGATGCAAATACATTGATGAAGAATACACAATTCCTAATGGCACATTAACTGTTGAAGACATTGCAGATAAAAAGACTCACAACACCATGATGATAGACATTGCATCTGCTCTCAGCTATGAAGAATTTGATGATATTAAAGACTGCACTACTGCATATGAAATGTGGATGGCACTAAAGAAAATATATGGTGGTGATGCAAATGTGAAAAGAGCCAAAGCAGAAAGCCTAAGAGGACAGTTTGACAAGATGAATATGAAGGAAGATGAAAACATTGCAAAATATGTTGAAAGAATCAAAGCAAGTGTAAGTGCAATTAGAGCTTCTGGAGGAACAATCTCAGATGAGACTGTTATAAGTAAGGTACTCAGAACATTACTCCCTATCTATGCAATAAGAGTATCAGCTATTCAAGAAAGAAGATGTGAAACAAACCACAATATAACTTTGGATGCTTTAGTTGGAAGATTGACAGCTTTTGAATTAGACAACTATGTTCCTAGTTCCAAAAATATTGAATCAGCATTTGAGGCCAAGGTTTCACTAAAGAAGAACAAGAAAATTAAAGAAGTTCAGTTAGAAAGTGAAGAAGTATCAGAAGAAAGTTCTGATAGTGATCTTGAAATTGTAGAAGCATTACTTGCAAAGAAGTACTCTAGAGGGAAAGGTAAGTATAAAGGTAAAACTCCTTTAATCTATTTTTCATGTGAAGAAATTGGACATATTGCAGCTAGGTGCCCAAACAAGCGAGTCAAGGAAGAGAAGAGAAGTCACAAGTACTATGGCAAAAAGAATTTCAAATCATACAAGGATAAAGGTAAGAAATCATGTTTTATGGCTAAAGATTCTGATGATAGTGAAGAAGAAATTGTCTTTATTGCTATAAAAGATGAATCCGATGATGATGAAGATAAGATGGCACTTATTTCTCATATAAGCAAAGATGATATATGGATAATAGACAGCGGATGTTCACACCACATGACTGGTGACAAGACAAAATTTGAATATCTAGAAGACTGTGATAGTGGTAATGTAAGATTTGGAAACAATGAACCTTGTTGTATAAAAGGAAAAGGAAGAATCTCATTAACCAAAGAACTCATATGTGATAATGCTTACTGGGTTGAAGGACTAAAAAATAATCTTCTAAGTGTAGCACAGCTAATCAACACTGGTTTCAAGGTTGAATTCATGAATGGTCAAGCAAGACTGCTGGATGGAAAAGGAAAACTCATTGGATCAGGCAAACAAACAAAAGGTAACTTATTTTATCTTGACCTCAGTGAATATTCATGCTTTATTGCTCAAATAAAAGAAAGTTGGCTATGGCACAATAGGTTATGTCATGTGAATTTTGATAACATGATAAAAATAAGCAAATTCAAGAAGGTTAGAGGCATTCCTACTTTAAAGAAACCTGACACTGGTCTATGCAAGAATTGTCAGATTGGCAAAATGAGTAAAACTAGTTTCAAGAGTAAGAACTATCAGTCTAAAGAAATTTTGGAAATTGTGCATACTGATTTATGTGGACCTATTGGAATACAAAGCTATACTGGAGATAAATTCTTTATTCTTTTCGTTGATGATTATTCTAGAATGATGACTGTTATGAATTTAAGAGAAAAATCAGAAGCATTTGAAAAGTTCAAATGGTACTTAGCAAGAGTAGAAAAGGAAACAGGGAAAAGATTGAAATGCTTAAGATCAGACAGAGGTGGTGAATTCATCTCCCATGATTTTAACAACTTCTGCATTGAAAGAGGAATCAAAAGATAGGTATCAGCTCCTAGAACTCCTGAGTAGAATGGAATAGCAGAAAGAAGAAACAGATCTATTATGGATTGTGCAAGGACTCTAATGATAGAAAAGAACATCGCTATAAAGTACTGGAAGGAAGCTATCAGCACTGCAGTTCATACCTTGAACCGAGTACAATTGAAGAAAGACACATTCAAAACTCCTTATGAATTATGGTATGGCTATAAACCTAATGTAAGTTACATGAAAATATTTGGTAGCAAGTGTTATATCTTAAAAGAATCCAGAAGAAATAAATTTGATGTGAAAAGTGATGAAGAAATATTCCTAGGATATTCTAGCAAAAGCAAGGCATACAAATGTCTGAACTTATCTACTCACAAAGTCATAGAAAGTATACATGTAAAATTTGATGAGTTTGCAGAAAAGACTGAGGAAGAAAGCAAAAGGGAACCTAAGAACTACAGAAGATTCATTTACATTGAACCTGAAACATTGGCAGACACAACTATCAGTAAGAAAACTATATCTACCGAGCCGAGCACAGTTACCGAGTCACAGGAAGAAGTTCAAACCGAGTCACAGGAAGAAGTTCAAACTGAGTGACAGGAAGAAATTCAGACCGAGTCTCAGCCTGAAGTTACCGAGCAAATATCTACCGAGCCCAAGCAACCTGAAGAAGAGATCCTAGAAGACAATAGCATGAATCATTCAAAAGGCAAGGAACCTATACTAGCCAAATATGTCAGAAGACATCATACACCAGATCAAATCATTGGAAACAAATCAGATGGTACTATGACAAGAAGCAAGCTAAAAGGTACATGTTTGCTTACTGATTTTGAACCTAGAAATATCAAAGATGCATTGGAAAATGAAAGTTGGATTGAAGCAATGAATGAAGAATTAGAACAAATACAAAAGAACAAAACTTTGACTCTTGTACCTAGACCTAAAGATAAGAATATAATTGGAACAAAATGGGTATTCAGGAATAAGCTGAATGAAGATGGTCAAATATCTAGAAACAAAGCTAGACTGGTATGTAAAGGTTATTCTCAAGAAGAAGGTATAGATTATGGAGAAACTTTCGCTCCTATTGCAAGATTAGAAGGTGTAAGAACTCTACTTGCTTATGCAGCACACAAAGGATTTAAGGTATATCAGATGGATATAAAATCTGCATTTCTCAATGGAATTCTTGATGAAGAAGTCTACATTGAACAACCTGAAGGTTTTGTTGATCCAGATAAAAGGGACATGGTCTGCAGGTTACACAAAGCATTGTATGGTTTAAAACAAGCTCCTAGAGCATGGTATGAAAGACTCCATAACTATTTGATCCAGATTAATTTCAAAAGAGCTAATGATAACAGTAATCTGTATATTAAAGAAGGACCAGATGACAAAATTGTATTGGTAGAAATATTTGTGGATGATACTATATTTACAGGGAATGAGGATCAGTGCAAAGAATTTTCAAAGCAAATGAACAAAGAATTTGAAATGTCTATTTTTGGTTTAATAAAATTCTTTGTTGGTCTTCAAATTCAGCAAAGCAAGAATGGTATATACATTACTCAATCCAAATACATTAAGGAAGTACTTAAGAAGTTTGGTATGGAAGATTCAAAACCAGTTGGTACACCCATGTGTACTGGACTGAAACTTACCAAGAATGATGATTCAAAAGAAGTCGATCAGACCCTATACCGATCTATGATTGGAAAATTGCAGTATGTAGTACATACAAGACCTGATATTGCTTTAGCAGTCGGTATAGTAGCTAGATTCGCAGCAAAACCTAAGTAAAATCACATGATGGCAATCAAAAGAATCTTAAGATACTTAAAAGGAACTAAAGAATATGGTTTGTGGTATAAATTTGGAGGCAATCTAGACTTAAAAGTGTTTACTGATGCTGATTGGGCAGGAAACATTGATGACAGAAAAAGCACAAGTGGTGGAGCATTCTTTCTTGGAAAAAGACTTGTATCCTGGACTAGTAAAAAGCAGAATTGCACATCTCAATCCACAGCTGAAGCAGAATATGTTGCTGGTGTAGTAAACTGTTCAAATATTGTTTGGTTTAAACAACTATTAGAAGGTATGAAGGTTGAAATCAAAGAACCAGTTGTTATATTTTGTGACAATACCAGTGCAATAAACATCTCTAAGAATCGAGTGATGCATTCCAAAACCAAGCACATTGCTATTAAATATCACTTTGTCAGAGAATTGGTGCAGGACAAGGAAATCAGATTAGAATATATTCATACAAAAGAACAGATTGTAGACATTTTTACCAAACCATTACCTAAGGATGCATTTGTGTATCTAAGAGGTAAGTTAGGGGTCATTCCCCTATCCGAGGCTCACTAAATACAGTTTTAGTGATGCATCAACCAGAACATGATTGAAAATCAACCTGTTGATGCAGCATATTCAAGGAATCATTGCATATGAATCAGTACTTGAGGTACATTAATTTTCACCGGTAATATGTGAATTGTCTTTGGCATGTATTGTCAAAGAGGGAGTGTTTGCTATGTCTTTGCTATTACTTCAAGAAATTTTCAATAGTCAGAAGGAAGAATTTTCAGGATACAGGAAGTTTGCTGACAGAGGAAGATTTGAATCTAAACCGAGCTAACTCTTTCAAATTTCTTATGATATGACATATTGTGTTACCATCAATGCCAAAGAGGGAGATTGTTGGAAACAATTGTCTGAAGGAAATTGCTACTCAATTATGTATTGTCTTTGATGTCACACAATGTCATAGTCAGCAGCAATCAGTTTCTACCGAGCTCAGTCGGTCTGCCAGACAGGAAAGTTAGTTTTTACCGAGTTCAGTCGGTCATCGAAGAAAAGTTAGTATTTACCGAGTTCAGCCGGTCATCGAAGAAAAGTTAGTATTTACCGAGTTCAGTCGGTCATCGAAGAAAAGTTAGTGTTTACCAAGTTCAGTCGGTTATCGAAGGTAAAATATTGTCGTTGTTTACCAAGTTCCCTCGGTCTCCAAAAGATTATAGAAAGTTATGGTCACCGAGCACTGTCGGCCCTTCAAGGATTTTTGCAAATAGAGTTTTCTTATTTCAGCCGACTGTTATACTAAATAATGTTGATTTGACAAATCTAAAATCATATAAATAAAAGGTCAAATGTGAAAAGAAAATAAGAAAATATAGCAGAAGATTTTACAGAAGAAAAGAAGGAAAGGTGTATGCGAATTTGTGAAGGATGTTCAGATATCCTTGAGGTGCAGCAGAGATTTATTTGATTAGAAAGGATCAGACTTATGCAAAACAGAGATCTGTAATCAGCAAGACAGTTGCATTATTAAACAGGTCATTTTTCATTGTTACCTTCTTATCATTGTAACAGTGAATTCTAAATCTCTTAACCGATTTGGTTCAACAACCACATTGTAAATCCTCTAACAAGGTGACAATTCCATTGAATTGTTTTCAAGACCTCTTACCAGGCCACTCCTAGCAGGGTGTTTTAAATCCTCTAGCAAGGTCACACCTAACAGTGTGTTTTGTAACCTTTTACCGGGTTGGCTTCTAACCGGGCATCACTTTAGAAAAGTGAAAATCAGTATCTAGATACATTGGTGGTTTTTCCCATATTGGGTTTCCATGTTAAATCTGGTGTCTCTTGTGTTCTTAATTGCTTTCTCAATCATATACATGTGCTGATGAATATATAAAGATAATATTGCTAATACTTTCTGCATCTTCAAAGTTACTGCAATCTACTTACCGAGTGCTAAAACAGATAACATTGTTAAGATATCCTAAGGGATCTGGAAAGAATTAATTGTGAAGTGTTTTATGGTTGACTGATTCACCCCCCCCCCCCTCTCAGTCACTTTATCCATATTCCATCAGACATGACAAGTTATAAGCTACATAGTCAAGGTATGTCAAAATTACAATTTAGTCAACTTCAAACCTTAATAAAATATGCAAAAATCATGATAATATCATCAAACCAATTGCATGCCCTCTGTATGGATGTTACAAAACTAAATTTGAAATAATCACATTGATATCTATTTTAGAAAAAAAGTTATGCTCAATGAAAATAATGCAACTCTTTGAAAATGACATTTTCAACAACATACCAATTTTTTTGGGAGAAAGAAAAAACTATTCAAATCAACTCAAAAGTAAAAATAGAAAATATGTTTAGAATCTAGATAGAAAATCCCAAAAGACTCTAATTTACTTCATCTTCTGATTTTAAACGGTTTAACGACAATATGCATCTGAATCTGAAAGTTTTTTCTGAAAATGTAGAGTTTAGTGTCCGTTCAGGCAAAAAAGTGTAACCCACTATTGTGAGTTCACCCAAAAGTGAAGTACTCTAAAATATCTTTATGATCAAAAACTTCAATTTACTTTATCCATTAGTATTCATAATAATATGTACTTCATATTTATATCCACAAGAAAGGTGAAGTACTCTAGCAGAGCTTTATGATCAAAAACTTCATAGACATTAATAAAAGATGGTGAAGAATTTAATAAGATCTTTGTGATGAAAATATCATAGAGATCAATAGTTAAATTTAATTTTTTATATATACCTTTTGGATAAAAATCCCCAAAAATATCAATAATCTCTATGATTAATTTTAATAATAATTTTGTGATCAAATATCTCATAACATATGTAACAATCAACATAATTAATACTAAAACCCCAATATCATTGCAACCAGTATTTAATAATTTAAAAAATGATCCATGTGATAAACACTATGATATTTGTGACCAACATTATAGGTTCTTAGGTTTAATAATAATCATTTTAAATTAACGCTACATATTCTTGTATTGTTTTTTGATAAAAATGTATACATTTTATTAATAATAAAAAAATATACATTGGACCTAGTTCAAGAGAGCATACGAGCATGAAAGATCCACGAAGAAAAAAATTGGTTGTAGCTCCTAATGCAAATCTAAGACCTAAGAAATTTTTAAAAGAGTTCTTTAGAATACCATGCACACCACTACAGTTCTAAAAATTTTACCAAACCCAAAACCCAAAAAAGACATCTGAAATTGCAACATTGCTAGAAGAGAGCCATACCAAGATACAAACATGTATATTTAACCCATCTAAAACAAAAAAATAAATATTATTTTGGCACTTCAAGTAACCCAAGCCAAAAATTTACAATATGCAATATCATCTAGGCATACCACAAAGCGCGACTAACTAGAAGAGGAAGGGGAACTCTCTTGGGTCCTCAATGAAGAAGAGGCATCATGAGAAGGAAGAAGGTGATCCTTAGAGGATTGTAATAACAACTCATCAACTTTAAAATCTAAATCTTTAGATGTAACAAAAATTCTTAGTGGTGGAATAGGAAGTATGTCATTGCCTATGCATCTTTTGTAGTATATCAAGATGGTACTATGAATGGAAAGGAAGTAATCCAAGGCTAGAGAAGTCAACAAGGAATTTTTTGAAACCATAAATATTCTAAATTCTATAATTATATCACTTATATTTATACTTTTACAATGCATTTTTAATATTTTGTAATATTTTTTTCTATCTAGATGCATGAATCCATCCAACCACTTCTCTACTTTATTTCATTCTCTATTAAAATAAAAGAACCTCATTACTTGATTTTATTTGCACAAACATGTAGTACTTAAAAAACTAGTTCTATATTTTTTACCATGTAAAAGGTCTTCATTCTTTGGCCTCAAAACTAGTTGAATGAGTTCTCTTATTGGTATCTCATTCTTTCTCCATCCTTTTTATCATAACAAATTTTCTTTATAATCAACAAAATACCATTATTTTCAACCTAACATTCATCATCACTACTAGAAGTTAAAAAATTTGTAGATCCAAACACATCCTTAAATTTATCTTTACATTCTTGACCCATACCAAATGATTCACTAACTAAAAAATACAAATAACTAATATCACATGACACACTGTATAATGTAGGTTTATAGTTTATACTATAAAATTTCTTTATATATATGATTCAAGTAATTGATTGAAAAAATATTTTCCTTTATCAATTTTGATATTTATTTCTATTACGACTCGAAACCTCTTTGAATTCTTTTTCCTTTCTATTTGTATTTAATTCATCTTCTAAAATATTTTTCACATTTATTAAATTCTTATTTTCTTCATTATATCATTTTACCACTCTTTCCATGAAAACCTTATGTTAATGGTACCTTGTCCATGCTCTTTAGTTTCTTTTAATGCTTTAACTAACTTTTCATGGCTTCAGCTGGGATGCTTGAGGGACTATGAGCCTCTCAATATTTGGATGGACAAGTGACTCCAAAAATATGGTTCTCGACAATGCATTTATAGAGTGGGTAATGTCTAGGTGAACCTTTCCACTATTTCCCAAGACCTGATTCCTCTTCTAATTGTCCTTAATGTATTATCCTTGTCCCCATCTTAGGATGCTCTAATTTGGGAAGGCTCTCCCAATGGGGCTTTCTTGGTTCCTTTTCCCTATTCTTTTAAGATGTATTAGGAAGCCATTCCTATTTGGGCTAAATCCTGGTTCCCTGGCCTTATTCCCAAAATTAATGTCTTCTTCTAGCTTTTTCTTCAAAATTGCATCCTGAATGTTGATAATCTTATTAAGAGAGGTTTCCAGATCTCCAATAGGCATGTGTCGTGTAGATGCCAAGTTGAGTCTATGGATCACCTATTTATCCATTGCCCTGATGTTAGCAAGATCTGGTAGTTTCTCTTTTCTACTCTTGGGATATCCTGGTGCTTTCGCTCATCTTTTCTAAACCTTTTCACTCAATGGGCCCTTCCTTTTAAGAACACTGATTCTCACAAATTCTTCTATTGGGTTCTCCTGCATCTCTTTTGTGGAGTGTGGAAAGAGAGTAACAATCATATTTTTTGTGATTGTTGTGCTCCTCCAAAAATAATCTTTGAAAAGATCCACCATGCTTTAAAAGAAAAAAATATTTTCTATCGAGGAACTAACCCTTTTGTAGGTAAAGAGCATAATTTTGACCCTAAGATTATTATATAAAAAAAATAGAATTGTACTTGGAGCTTTCCCCTAGAAGGTTGGCCTAAGGCTAACTTTGATGCTGCAACCAAGGAAAATCCAAGAAAGGCAGGACGTGGTGGAGTGATCCAAAATTTTTATGGTATTGAGACTGCTACCATCACCCTACCTCTTCACACTCAAACTAACCACTATTTTGAATCTAACGTTTCCCTCCAAGTAACTAAACTTTTCCTTGATACCGGTGTGAAAAAGATTTGGCTTGAAGGAGACTCAAAGAATATCATAAATTGTTTAAAATCTAACCATTCCCCTTCATGGAATATATCAAATATGATTGAAGAAACACACACTCTCTTAAACTAATTTGAAGAGGTACAAATATCCCACATGTATAGGGAAGTTAATCAAGTTGCTGACTAGTTTTCTAAATTGGCTGTTAAAAATGATTCAGTGATTAGATAGAAACACGATGCAAATTTCTCTCGTGAGGTGAAGGATTTAGTTGAAAGAGACATATATCAAGGAAAGGAGGGAATCATAAATTTAAATTATGAATCTTAGTGTTTCTTATCAAATATTCCATCCCATAAATGGTAAGTACTAGATTGGTAGGAAGGGAAATTACTATGTGCCCCTCTCACACACTTTCTAGGTGTTCATTCCCAAGGTTAAAATCTACCTTTTAAGGAAAAATAGAAGAAATATCTAGAATACCTTGGCAAGAAAGAATCAGTATAACTGTAATTTTTTAAACTAGAGATTTTTTTTTAACCAACCTTGTGCGATAGGAGGTGAAAGGTACAAAAGGGAGCCCACGAAATATAGTGGGAAATGGAGGAGATGATCCAAGGCATGGAATGCTCTACAAAAAAGGGAAATTTTGTCTTTCATTGAAAGGTTACATAGAAGCAAGCCAATGGTGACCAAAATGTTTTTGAAAATCTAGAATGAGGGTTGTGTGGTGATAGATGTGAAGAACTTCACTATCATGGATGAGGTTATCTCAAATTTCACCGACATTGCCATTGTGGATAAGAAATTTTATAGGGATAAAAAAAATCTCAGATTCTGCAGTCAATGATTTTGTGAGGGATGAGGATGAGAAGAAAGCCATCATAAAAGTGGGAACTCACTACCAACCTAAAGGAATTAAAATGTTGTGGGGATTTGTCTTGAGAGCTCTTATCTCTTATGTGACACTAGGCACCAAGTTTGACAAGATAATAACATATCATTTCATTATGTTGAATCACCCTATACATGTTATGAAGGTCTACATTCCTTTCTACTTGTATGCTTCTATTAATGAAAACATTAATGGCTATAGGGATATGGATATTTCTAACCTTGCATTTCATGAGGCGTTATTACTTTTGATTTATGAATATTTCAAAGCCCAAATCTTGGGGAGGGAAATTGTTGTTAAAGAGGAGAGAGATGACATTTCTAGTTCTGACTATATCTCCTTAGATATTGAAGAGAGTGTGGGTTTTTAATCAGAGGACTAGGAGTATGATGAGACCAAAAAGAAGAAGTAAGGTTCTTCCTCCAAGAAGACAATTGCTAGCTCTGTTAAAAAAAAAAAACCCTACAAAAAATAGGCTAGAACTATTATTTCCTCAGAAGAGGATTATAATGACAATGAGGAAGGGATGAATACAGATGATGAGGAAGATATTTATAGTGGAAAATACGAGAAGAAAAGGGAACTAGCTATGGTGAACAAAAAAATTGAGTTTAGGGGTGAAAGCTCTGGCCGGTTGTCTCCTGATGATAGGGTTGTGACCGATAGAAATAATCCCTCTTTTGGTTTCCATGAGAAGATCAAGGATTCTAATATGGATGAGCATGAAGATTACCAAGAAGGCCCTTCTACCTAGTCTCCTAATCCCCACTACTCGATGGAAGATAAGGACCAGATCAATGAGCAGTATTGCAATAATGACTCTATCAAGGGGAAAAATGTTTGGTGTAACTTCAATGCAAATACAGTGATGATGGGGATTATCAAGAAAGTCATTACTACAAAAGTTCTTGAGGGTAAGGATGGTGGGATTCAGAAGGATGAATTGACTGATCCATCTCTAGTTATCCTCAGTGATAACACCAGCAAAATGGAGCTTAACCTCCTCAATAATGATAGGTTTTGTATGCTAGACAATTTTAGGTCTATAAAATGGATCTATCACAAACTTGGGGATCTCAAGGACAAAATGCAGAGGGATGATAAAAATAAGGATAGAAGAGAAACTAAGGATTATCAACACCTTGAAAGTTGGGTTATCAAGGTGGAGGAGAAAATGAAGAGCCTTAAGGATACTCTCAAAGGTATTGCGGAGCAAAGATTTAATAGATTGAAGGCTTCTAATGAGCACATCAAGATGCTCATTGAGAAAATGAAAGAAAATCCTGGAGGGAAAGAAGTACAGATCATAAAAGAGGAAAAAGAGAAAAAGCTAGATGAAGGACTAGGAAAGAAAACAAGGGACAGATCCAAGAAGAACAAGTAATATGAAGAATACATGGAGATCTATAAGATCAAGGAGGTTGTTGAGAAGATGGAGCTTCTTTAGTCTAATGTGGCCACTACGCTCAGGAATTTCAACTCTTTTATGTTGTGTTTTTTTCTTGTCTCTATTTTTTGTTATCTATGTCTCTATTTTATTTGTTCTCTTGGCCCTCACAGTGGCTTGTTGTATTTTTAGTTTTTGTTGTCTTAAGACTTGGACTTTTACTACTATATTTTAAATATGTATTGGGTTTCAGGAACCCTGTAAAAAATGTTTTAAGTAATAAAAAAAATTTCATGCCTTCACTCTTCTACAATCTCCTTTAACATTGTTGTGATTGATTTTACAATAGTTGTGGTTGTACTATGACAATTTTAAGCTATAAAATGGAAATAGATTCATATCCTATTTTTAGGAAGTGGCAGTCTTTCCTGGACATGTCCACTCCTTAAAAAGCAATTTCTTTCATTTAACAATAACTCTTTATGGGAAATTTTGGTTTATTTTGATGGTGTGGGTTCACAATTATAGTAGTAATATCTAATTAATGTTGGTGACTAATGCAAACCTTCTAGAACCTTTGATCTAAGGAAGACCAATCTATTTCTCCCTTAGCTAAAGATTTTAGAAAAAACCCCAACTATATGGACTTTGTTATACTAGTATCCTAAGGTTCCATTGAATCAAATTTTAATAGCATTCCAAATGAATTTATAAAGCCAACATCTTCCTCTATTTTTAATACATAAAACTTATAAAATATGTGCAATGTTATATAATTTTCAAACTTCAATTGCTCTTATTTTGCCAATGGAATAGCATGAATTAATAATCAAGCAATCTATGAATTGGAGAGCTATCATGGCATTTCCTTAGGCGACCTTTACATTTATTTTTTCAACCTCTCCTTTTAATAATTATACCTACAAGTCCTGTTTTGCATGAATCCTTTATTTCTCTTGGACTAGGTCTCTTTAGAATTATATTTCCCTTTTAGTGGAGGACTCATTATTTCAACAAAGTATTAGTATAATGTATTATGTATTGTTAGGAAAGGTATTACATTAAAATTAGGCTAGATAGTTAGAAAAGTAGTTTGTGCATAGTTAAATTATTTAATTGCTTTCTAATATCTCCATCACTTTACAAAATGCATATCAAATGTAATATCTTTGACATTAAATAAAATAATATTTTATGTATTTTTCATAACAAATGGTATTAGAATAGTCTACTTGACCATTTTGAATATGAAATGATTATTTGAATTTTTGCATATGATGTGCCTATGAAAATGGTGTGAGATAATAGAGAAAAATAATTTGTTCTTATGCTATGATAAACCAAGCAATCTTTGAGTATGTAAACTAATTATAGTTGTTTCTTTCTTTAATGTGAATGGGAAGTTAGGGCTTAGAAACAAATATCACAATTTTAGTGAAGTAATTGTAGAAAAATAAAAGGGATAATTTGTTATGGAGATAGTGGTTGATATGCTAGATAAATATTCTAGTTTCAAATTTCCTAGTTGGAAAATAAAAATTTAGATGCAATTAATGAATAAAAATTTCATGGGCAATAGTGAGTGGAAAAGCAATGCAACCTATAGATGCATCTAAATTATTATAGTAGAATAACATAAATGATAAATCTAAATCTATTATTCATCTGGTTCTTTCTAATTTGGAATTATATCATATAGATTCGGATAAATCATCAATAGATATTTGGGATTTATGTTAATAAATTATTTGGAGCAAAGGCATTAAATGTAAAATTCTCTCTAAAACTTCAATTGTTTAGGTTCAAAAAGGAAAATGGAGTCAAAATGTCAAGTCATTTAAGTAGTTTGTGGTCTCTTATCATATAATTAGTATAATTCAAGGCTCTAGTAGATGATGAAGATTCTAATACTATCATGTTAAATAACTTGCCTGCAAAATACAATCATGTTATTTTTGTACACTTATCCAAATAACCCCCTAGAGTTTAGAAGATATGATTTAAGACCTTTTAGAAAAATAAAAGAGAATAGATGCAAAAGATTTAGAAGGCTCTTCTTAGCTAGAAAATTCATTATATGTTCAAAACCATATTAAAATATCAAGAACAAGTAATGAAGACTTTAAATGTTTCTATTGTAAGAAAAAGGGTCATAGAGCTTGGTCTTGTAAAAATCAAGCTAGAGATGTTATTAATGTTGGAAACAATTGTCTGAAGGAAATTGCTACTCAAATTATGTATTGTCTTTGATGTCACACAATGTCATAGTCCGCAGCAATCAGTTACTACCGAGCTCAGTCGGTCTGCCAGACAGGAATATTAGTGCTTACCGAGTCCACTCGGTCATCAAAGAAAACTCAGTGTTTACCGAGTTCAGTCAGTTGTCGAAGAAAAGTTAGTGTTTACCGAGTTCAGTCGGTTGTCGAAGAAAAGTTAGTGTTTACCGAGTTCAGTCGGTTGTTGAAGAAAAGTTAGTGTTTACCAAGTTCAGTCGATTGTCGAAGAAAAGTTAGTGTTTACCGAGTTCAGTCGATTATCGAAGGTAAAGGATTGTCGGTGTTTACTGAGTTCCCTCGGTCTCCGAAAGATTATAAAAAGTTATGGTCACCGAGCACTGTCGGCACTTGAAGGATTTTTGCAAATAGAGTTTGCTTAATTCAGCCGACTATTATACTAAATAATGTTGATTTCACAAATCTAAAATCATATAAATAAAAGGTCAAATGTGAAAAATAAACAAGAAATATAGCAGAAGATTTACGGAAGAAAGACAAGAAAGGTGTGTGTGAATTTGTGAAGGATGTTCAGATATCCTTGAGGTGCAGCATAGATTTATTCGATCAGGAAGGATCACACATATGCAGAATAGAGATCTGTAATCAGCAAGACAGTTGCATTATTATACAGGTCATTTTTCATTGTTACCTTCTTATCATTGTAACAGTGAATTCTAAATCTCTTAACCAAGTTGGTTTAACAACCATATTGTAAATCCTCTAACAAGGTGACAGTTCCATTGAATTGTTTTCAAGACCTCTTACCAGGCCACTCCTAGCAGGGTGTTTTAAATCCGCTAACAAGGTCACACCTAACAGTGTGTTTTGTAACCTTTTATCGGGTTGGCTTCTAACCGGGCATCACTTCACAAAAGTGAAAATCAGTATCTAGATACATTGGTGGTTTTTCCCATATTGGGTTTCCACATTAAATCTTGTGTCTCTTATGTTCTTAATTGCTATCTTAATCATACACCAGTGCTGATGAATATCTAAAAGATAATTTTGCTAATACTTTCTGCATCTTAAATGTTACTGCAATCTATTTACCGAGTGCTAAAATAGATAACATTGTTAAGATATCCTAAGGGATCTGGAAAAGAATTAATTGGGAAGTGTTTTATGGTTGACTGATTCACCCTCCCCTCTTAGTCACTTCATCCATATTCCATCAATTGGTATCAGAGCATTTGGTGCTTGCAGGAAGGGTTTCAAGGACCTAAGCTAAAGATCAGGATGTCTTACAATAGGGAAATTCCAAAGCTCAACAGAGATAACTTTTCAGCATGGCAAGGTCTCATGCAACTTCATCTAGCTTCCATTGGTGATTCAGGATGCAAATACAATTTTTGAAGAATACACAATTCCTAATGGCGCATTAACTGTTGAAGACATTGCAGATAAAAAGACTCACAACACCATGATGATAGACATTACATCTTCTCTCAGCTATGAAGAATTTGATGATATTAAAGACTGCACTACTGCATATGAAATGTGGATGGCACTAAAGAAAATATATGGTGGTGATGCAAATGTGAAAAGAGCCAAAGCAGAAAGCCTAAGAGGACAGTTTGACAAGATGAATATGAAGGAAGATGAAAACATTGCAAAATATGTTGAAAGAATCAAAGCAAGTGTAAGTGCAATTAGAGCTTCTGGAGGAACAATCTCAGATGAAACTATTATAAGTAAGGTACTCAGAACATTACTCCCTATCTATGCAATAAGAGTATCAGCTATTCAAGAAAGAAGATGTGAAACAAACCACAATATAACATTGGATGCTTTAGTTGGAAGATTGACAGCTTTTGAATTAGACAACTATGATAACTATGTTCCAAATTCCAAAAATATTGAATCAGCATTTGAGGCCAAGGTTTCACTAAAGAACAACAAGAAAATTAAATAAGTTCAGTCAGAAAGTGAAGAAGCATCAGAAGAAAGTTCTGATAGTGATCTTGAAATTGTAGAAGCATTACTTGCAAAGAAGTACTCTAGAGGGAAAGGTAAGTATAAAGGTAAAACTCCTTTAATCTATTTTTCATGTGAAGAAATTGGACATATTGCAGCTAGGTGCCCAAACAAGCAAGTCAAGGAAGAGACGAGAAGTCACAAGTACTATGGCAAAAAGAATTTCAAATCATACAAGGATAAAGGTAAGAAAACATGTTTTATGGCTAAAGATTCTGATGATAGTGAAGAAGAAATTGTTTTTATTGCTATAAAAGATGAATCTAATGATGATGAAGATAAGATGGCACTTATTTCTCATATAAGCAAAGATGATATATGGATAATAGATAGCGGATGTTCACACCACATGACTGGTGACAAGACAAAATTTGAAAATCTAGAAGACTGTGATAGTGGTAATGTAAGATTTGGAAACAATGAACCTTGTTGTATAAAAGGAAAAGGAAGAATCTCATTAACCAAAGAACTCATATGTGATAATGCTTATTGGGTTGAATGACTAAAACATAATCTTCTAAGTGTAGCACAGCTAATCAACACTGGTTTCAAGGTTGAATTCATGAATGGTCAAGCAAGACTGCTGGATGGAAAAGGAAAACTCATTGGATCAGGCAAACAAACAAAAGGTAACTTATTTTATCTTGATCTCAGTGAATATTCATGCTTTATTGCTCAAATAGAAGAAAGTTGGCTATGGCACAAAAGGTTATGTCATGTGAATTTTGATAACATGATAAAAATAAGCAAATTCAAGAAGGTTAGAGGCATTCCTACTTTGAAGAAACCTGATACTGGTCTATGTAAGAATTGTCAGATTGGCAAAATGAGTAAAACTAGTTTCAAGAGTAAGAACTATCAGTCTAAAGAAATTTTGGAAATTGTGCATACTGATTTATGTGGACCTATTGGAATACAAAGCTATACTGGAGATAAATTCTTTATTCTTTTCGTTGATGATTATTCTAGAATGATGACTGTTATGTATTTAAGAGAAAAATCAGAAGCATTTGAAAAGTTCAAATGGTACTTAGCAAGAGTGGAAAAGGAAACAGGGAAAAGATTGAAATGCTTAAGATCAAACAGAGGTGGTGAATTCATCTCCAATGATTTTAACAACTTTTGCATTGAAAGAGGAATCAAAAGACAGGTATCAGCTCCTAGAACTCCTGAGAAGAATGGAATAGCAGAAAGAAGAAACATATCTATTATGGATTGTGCAAGGACTCTAATGATAGAAAAGAACATCACTATAAAGTACTGGAAGGAAGCTATCAGCACTGCAGTTCATACCCTGAACCGAGTACAATTGAAGAAAGACACATTCAAAACTCCTTATGAATTATGGTATGGCTATAAACCCAATGTAAGTTACATGAAAATATTTGGTAGCAAGTGTTATATCTTAAAAGAATCCAGAAGAAATAAATTTGATGTGAAAAGTGATGAAGGAATATTCCTAGGATATTCTAGCAAAAGCAAGGCATACAAATGTCTGAACTTATCTACTCACAAAGTCATAGAAAGTATACATGTAAAATTTGATGAGTTTGCAGAAAAGACTGAGGAAGAAAGAAAAAGGGAACCTGAGAACTATAGAAGATTCATTTACATTGAACCTGAAACATTGGCAGACACAACTATCAATGAGGAAACTATATCTACCGAGCTGAGCATAGTTACTGAGTCACAGGAAGAAGTGCAAACTGAGTCACAGGAAGAAATTCAGACCGAGTCTCATCCTGAAGTTACCGAACAAATATCTACCGAGCCCGAGCAACCTGAAGAAGAGATCCTAGAAGACAACAACAGGAATCATTCAAAAAGCAAGGAACCTATACTAGCCAAATATGTCAGAAGACATCATACACCAGATCAAATCATTGGAAACAAATCAGATGGTACTATGACAAGAAGCAAGCTAAAAGGTACATGTTTGTTTACTAACTTTGAACCTAGAAATATCAAAGATGCATTGGAAAATGAAAGTTGGATTGAAGCAATGAATGAAGAATTAGAACAAATACAAAAGAACAAAACTTGGACTCTTGTACCTAGACCTAAAGATAAGAATGTAATTGGAACAAAATGGGTATTCAGGAATAAGCTGAATGAAGATGGTCAAGTATCTAGAAACAAAGCTAGACTGGTATGTAAAGGTTATTCTCAAGAAGAAGGTATAGATTATGGAGAAACTTTTGCTCCTGTTGCAAGATTAGAAGGTGTAAGAACTCTACTTGCTTATGCAGCACACAAAGGATTTAAGGTATATCAGATGGATATAAAATCTGCATTTCTCAATGGAATTCTTGATGAAGAAGTCTACATTGAACAACCTGAAGGTTTTGTTGATCCAGATAAAAAGGACATGGTTTGCAGGTTACACAAAGCTTTGTATGGTTTGAAACAAGCTCCTAGAGCATGGTATGAAAGACTCCATAACTATTTGATTCAGATTAATTTCAAAAGAGCTAATGATAACAACAATCTGTATATTAAAGAAGGACCAGATGACAAAATTGTATTGGCAGAAATATTTGTGGATGATACTATATTTATAGGGAATGAGGATCAGTGCAAAGAATTTTTAGAGAAAATGAACAAAGAATTTGAAATGTCTATGTTTGGTTTAATAAAATTCTTTGTTGGTCTTCAAATTCAGCAAAGCAAGAATGGCATATACATTACTCAATCTAAATACATTAAGGAAATACTTAAGAAGTTTGGTATGGAGGATTCAAAACCAGTTGGTACACCCATGTGTACTGGACTGAAACTTACCAAAAATGATGATTCAAAAGAAGTTGATCAGACCCTATACCGATCTATGATTGGAAAATTGCAGTATGTAGTACATACAAGACCTGATATTGCCTTAGCAGTTGGTATAGTAGCTAGATTCTCAGCAAAACCTAAGGAAAATCACATGATGGCAATCAAAAGAATCTTAAGATACTTAAGAGGAACTAAAGAATATGGTTTGTGGTATAAATTTGGAGGAAATCTAGACTTAAAAGTGTTTACTGATGCTGATTGGGCAGGAAACATTGATGACAGAAAAAGCACAAGTGGTGGAGCATTTTTTCTTGGAAAAAGACTGGTATCCTGGACTAGTAAAAAGCAGAATTGCACATCTCAATCCACAGCTGAAGCAGAATATGTTGCTGGTGTAGTAAACTGTTCAAATATTGTTTGGTTTAAACAGTTATTAGAAGGTATGAAGGTTGAAATCAAAGAACCAGTTGTTATATTTTGTGACAATACCATTGCAATAAACATTTCTAAGAATCCAGTGATGCATTCCAAAACAAAGCACATTGCTATTAAATATCATTTTGTCAGAGAATTGGTGCAGGATAAGGAAATTAGATTAGAATATATTCATACAAAAGAACAGATTGCAGACATCTTTACCAAACCATTACCTAAGGATGCATTTGTGTATCTAAGAGGTAAGTTAGGGGTCATTCCCCTATCTAAGGCTCACTAAATACAGTTTTAGTGATGCATCAACTAGAACATGATTGAAAATCAACCAGTTGATGCAGCATATTCAAGGAATCATTGCATATGAATCAGTACTTGAGGTACATTAATTCTCACCGGTATTATGTGAATTGTCTTTGGCATGTGTTGTCAAAGAGGGAGTGTTTGCTATGTCTTTCAAGAAATTTTCAATAGTCAAAAGGAAGAATTTTTAGGATAAAGGAAGTTTGCTGACAGAGGGAGATTTGAATCTGAACCGAGCTAACTCTTTCAAATTTCTTATGCTATGACATATTGTGTTGCCATCAATGCCAAAGAGGGAGATTGTTGGAAACAATTGTCTGAAGGAAATTGCTACTCAAATTATGTATTGTCTTTGATGTCACACAATGTCATAGACGGCAGCAATCAGTTACTACCGAGCTTAGTCGGTCTGCTAGACAGGAATATTAGTGCTTACCGAGTCCACTCGGTCATCAAAGAAAACTCAGTGTTTACCGAGTTCAGTCGGTTATTGAAGAAAAGTTAGTGTTTACCAAGTTTAGTCGGTTGTCGAAGAAAAGTTAGTATTTACCGAGTTCAGTCGGTTGTCGAAGAAAAGTTAGTGTTTACCGAGTTTAGTCGGTTGTCAAAGAAAAGTTAGTGTTTACCGAGTTCAGTCGGTTATCGAAGGTAAAGGATTGTCGGTGTTTACTGAGTTCCCTCGGTCTCCGAAAGATTATAGAAAGTTATGGTCACTGAGCACTGTCGGCCCTTGAAGGATTTTTGCAAATAGAGTTTGCTTAATTCAGCCGACTGTTATACTAAATAATGTCCATTTGAAAAATCTAAAATCATATAAATAAAAGGTCAAATGTGAAAAATAAACAAGAAATATAACAGAAGATTTACAGAAGAAAGACAGGAAAGGTGTGTGCGAATTTGTGAAGGATGTTTAGATATCCTTGAGGTGCAGCATAGATTTATTCGATTAGGAAGGATCACACATATGCAGAATAGAGATCTGTAATCAGCAAGATAGTTACATTATTATACAGGTCATTTTTCATTGTTACCTTCTTATCATTGTAACAGTGAATTCTAAATCTCTTAACCGAGTTGGTTTAACAACCATATTGTAAATTCTCTAACAAGGTGACTGTTCCATTGAATTGTTTTCAAGACCTCTTACCAGGCCACTCCTAGTAGGGTGTTTTAAATCCTCTAACAAGGTCACACCTAACAGTGTGTTTTGTAGCCTTTTACCGGGTTGGCTTCTAACCGGGCATCACTTCAGAAAAGTGAAAATCAGTATCTAGATACATTGGTGGTTTTTCCCATATTGGGTTTCCACGTTAAATCTTGTGTCTCTTGTGTTCTTAATTGCTATCTTAATCATACACCAGTGCTGATGAATATCTAAAAGATAATTTTGCTAATACTTTCTGCATCTTCAATGTTACTGCAATCTATTTACCGAGTGCTAAAACAAATAACATTGTTAAGATATCCTAAGGGATCTGGAAAAGAATTTATTGGGAAGTGTTTTATGGTTGACTGATTCACCCCCCCCCCCCTCTTAGTCACTTCCTCCATATTCCATCAATTAAAGGAAAGCTCAAAAATAAAATCAATGAAGAAAACATTTATTATGTTGAGAATGGGGATTCATCAAATGATCAAGGTATTATTTATTATTCTCATAGTAGTTCTAGAGAAGCTCTATAAGCCTTCACTTTATTGGATGTAGGTGACACATGAGGAAAAAGTATTTCCATCATCTCCAGTTAATTTCTCTTTTTGAGATGGAGTTTTTCTTGAGAAGAATTTTTGGGTACTTGTTTATTTCTTGTTGTTGCTAGCATATTTGAATATATGTGTATTGTGAAGTTTGTTTTTGGAGATAGCTAAGGGTTTTGGTGTAAAGATCAATATGGATGGTTGTCCAGTAGTACTTGAAGCTATATTAAAGAATAATATCCTTTGGAGGGTTATCAAACAACTTGATGAAGCCATGTGGTTGGAGGGTTCAATATGGATTGTTGCTCAATAATTCAATATATCAAATAGAGGCTACAACTTTTTGAGGGTTATGAGATATCTTGATGGAGTTACATTTTATTCATAATTAGTTTCTTCAAAAAAAAAATTCATAAAATATGTCTATATATATTCTAGATACAATCAAAAAAATTTATTATGTAAGGGTTAAAGGGGGTTTCTGGATAAATATTTATAAAAAAAATGTAATAGGGGGGATTGTTAGTATAATTTATTATATTTTTAGTAAATATATTACATTATTTAGGGTAGACAATTAGAAAGGTAGTTTATGCACAGTTAAATTATTTAATTGCTTGTCATTGTCTCCACCACTTCATAAAATGCATATGAAATATAATATATTTGACATTGGAATAAAAGAATATTTTATGTATTTTTTATAACACAAACAATTCTCAGCACCTTCATCAATCTCCTTAATAAGGTAATGGGAATATATAGCAGTTGCAACCAAAATGAAGCATTTTTTAATTTCAAATATTTTTCACTTGGGAAATGGTTATTATTTTAATCTCTCTTTTGAAATTCAAATTGGTCCTTCTTAAAATTATCAATTAGCTTCTTCAAAAAATGGCCCTAGTTGTAGAAATATGATCTTTTTTTTGGACAGTTTGCAAGTGATTTTATCTTCTTCTTATAGTGTGTTCACTTTATTTTCAACAATAGGCAGTTATGATCTTCACAAGAAATGATCTAATATCCTCTAAAATGTGAACAATAGTTTCTATGAGCAGATGACTTTAAAATTTCTATAAACCCCTATCAAACAATGGTAGCCAATAAATGATAGAACATCACTAATAAGATCTTTCTGAATTCACATAAAGAAACATCTATTTAATAATGATTTTGGTGCAGGATTAGTGTGTATGTTTATGTATGTATATATTAATATACACATGTGAGTGTGAATGTCCATGTTTTGTTGGAATATTACAATAACATAATAGAATTTTAATTATTTTTTTGTTTAGATTAATAAAATAATTTATTTTATGGGAAATTAAATTCCCCTTAGTAGTTTTTGTAAGGGAAAAGATGGCTTTAAAAATCCATTACATATAAGTGTAAAATGACAAGAGTGAATTCTATTGAATATCAATTTCTCTATTTGATATTTAATCTACAATATTGTAATGCTCTCAGTCGATATCAGAGCCTCCTTTCTCTCTAGAACATCTCTACGTAATCTCCATCTTTAAATGGGATGTAAAGAAATGAATGAATAAGTCTAGTCAGAGTGTGATGAGCCTACTATGTAAAGTATTCAGCCATTTTTGACCCAATTGCAACAATTTCCATGAGGGTTTGAGATGTTTCTAAGTGCTTTATATGCAATGGATACCTATTACTTGAAGAATTTTGTATAGGCTAGAAGGGAAGGAGTGGAGAGGTAAGAAATTTTGAAGTGAAATGATATCAATTATGATAGTTATATTTTTATTTATGATGATTCACACTATGTAATGGTTGTAACAAAGTGACTGATGGAGGATGTCTACAAGGAGGGACTCGATGGATTTTAGTTTTTCATGAAAATCTAAAATATGATTTTTGAAGAGTCATATTATTTGGGATATAAGTATTTGGGTATGTTTTGTAGCTATCATACTTTTATTTTTTAGTTCAAAATGTAAAGTTATCAGAAGGTAAACATGTGAAGTTAATCTGGCAAATAGTATACTCAGCGTTATATCTTTTTTTTTTCTAACATCAACATATATAATTTTTCAAGACTGAATATTCCAGCTTGTGCAACTATAAGAGCTATTTTAGAGCATGCAAAGAGTGTTGGGAATGTTTTCATTATTGTATTAAGGTCTAGTGTTGCAAACAAATTTCTTGTTCTTTACATTATTAGTTCAAATATCAGTACATATAATGGAGATGATTGAGATGATTTTTTTTTAGGCCATTATTGGCTATGGTCTTGGTGGAGTTGTAATGATATTTATTAAAAGACCTTAAGTTAGATTTAATACCACAACTATTGATTTTGGTCCATGGAAAATCTCATTCCAAAATAATAAACTAATTGTTGAGTATCTTGTACAAGAGTTTTTTAATCTTTCAATTGCATCTTCAATTAATTATGTTTGGTTGTTAAGGTCTATCTATGCTATACCTAGAAAGTTTTTCAAGGCTCTTAAAGATGCACATGTGACATTTCATCGCTAGAATGTAAATATGACATACAAGATGCTAGAGGTAATGAAAGCCAAAGATTTTTTTCATCCCAAGCTATCTTCTCACTTAGGGATTATTAATTGCATGAGAAGCATCTTATTCATGTCCCTCAAAAAGTTAGGGCTTGGACTATTCATCGCATAAGGAAAGAGGGGACTTGATATAGTTGTGTCCCTTAAGAGAAGAGGGGGCTTGGTGTAATGATTGTCCCTTCAATGAGTGAGGGGGGTAGGATTTTTTTGGTGATATGTCGAGCACTTGAGGAGGAATTATAGACACACTTGGAGGAGATGTGGACTTTTCAAGTAAAGGTTTCTCATGTGCAGGCATATTGGTGGTGATTCTTTGCATAGTGCTTGAAGAGGTGTTGGACATACTCAGAGGAGATGTGGAATTTTCAAGGAAAGGTGTCTCATGTGAAGCATTGGATGAGGCATTGGACACACTCAGAGGAGATGTGGAATTTCTAAGGAAATGTGTCTCATTATGCAGGAAAGGTGGGAACACTTATGTCGTGTAGATAGTTTCAGGTTGTATGGTAAATAGATCCATTGATGGGAGAAGCTAGGTGTTTTTCAGATAACCAAGTAAGTAAAGAGATCCATTATTGCATCCAATTCAATGTTTATGAGCAAGAGAGGAGGATTCATAAATTTTCTTCATCAAAGTCTCTATAGGGTTGGGTTTAAAACCCTTCCAAATTCAACTATTTTTCAAATTATTGTAATAAGGAGGGGAAGATTGGCATAGTATAATAAAATAATATAGTTTTAGTTTAGATTAATAAAATAAATTATTTTTTGTAAAGTTACATTCCTATAGGTAGTTTTTTGTAAGAAAAAATAAGGCTTTAAAAATCCATTACATTATAGTGTAAAACACGGGAGTGAATTATATTGACTATCAATTTCTCTATTCGATAGTTAATATACACTATAGTAATGCTTTCATTTTACTATTTAATCTAGAATATTGTAATTCTCTCATGTACATGATTATATGTATATATATGTTTAAAATATTTGCATGAATTAATTGTTAGGATTATCTTTGGCTAGTTCATGAGAGTCATAATGGATATGTTCTTCTCAATAAGGCCTATAGATTGATCAATTCAACAATTTTAGAAAAAATGATTAATTACATCAAGAAACCATGGAATATAACTAAAATAATATGCGTTCATGTAATACTTTTATAAATCTTAAAAGTTACAAATGGACAAAAAAAGGCTAAACATAGAAAGAGAGATGAAATCTTGTAGGTTACAATCAAAGGTGATGTGGAGACTACTAATGTTAATACTGGACATCCTCTAAAATATGCCTCATTCCTAGCCACTATGAAGGATCTTAATGACTTGACTAGAAATTGGTTCCTAAACCCCCTATGTAGTGGTGGTCTGCTATGGGTAAAATCACAATAGTGTGTCCCACTTTTTGGGATGAAGGAAATCAGTTTTCCAAAAAAAAATTCAATTTTAGTGCCTTCACTTCAAGTACCCTCTTTGCGTGAAGGGGATAATTGGCTTTGCACAAAGTACCCTACATGGGGTGCTTCACATGGAGGGGGTTCTTTGCATGAAGTACCCCATGCAGGGTACTTCACGTGAAGCCCCTCTTCCTATGAAACAACTTTTTTGTTGAATTGTTTATAAATTCTGACTTCCTATTTCATTTTCACCATTTTCTGTTTGAGATTTTGTGGACCCTGGGCTTAGAGAGAACCAGTGACATCCACTAAGACATCAACACCTCCTGATGTTTTAATTTAGATTAATAAAATATTTTATTTTTTTTAAAGTTACATTCCTATAGGTAGTTTTTTTTAAGGAAAAATAAGGCTTTAAAAAGCCATTACATTATAGTGTAAAATCATGGGAGTGAATTATATTGAATATCAATTTCTCTATTTGACATTTAATCTACACTATAGTAATGCTTTCATTTCACTATTTAATCTAGAATATTGTAATTCTCTCATGTGCATATGCATGTGCATTATTGTATCTATATATATGTTTAAAATATTTGCATGAATTAATTGTTAGGAATGTCTTTGGCTAGTTCACGAGACTCATAATGGATATGTTCTTCTCAATAAGGCCTATAGATTGATCAATTCAACAATTTTAGAAAAAATGATTAATGACATCAAGAAAGCATTCGATATAACTAAAATAATATGTGTTCATGTAATACTTTGACAGATCTTAAAAGTTACAGATCAATAGAAAAAGGCTATATACAGAAAGAGAGATGAAAGCTTGTAGGTTACAATCAAAGGTGATGTGGACACTATTGATGTTAATACTGGACATCCTTTAAAATGTGCCTTATTCCTAGCCAATATGAAGGATCTTAATGAAGATTGGAAAGTGGTTGCTATGCCCCCTATGTAGTGGTGGTCTACTATGGGTAAAATCACAATAGTGTGTCCTACATTTTGGGATGAAGGAAATTAGTTTTCCAAAAAGAATTCAATTTTAGTGCCTTCACTCCAAGTAACCTCTTCATGGGAAGGGGATGATTGGTTTCGCACGAAGTACCCTATGTGGGTACTTCACATGGAGGAAGGTCTTCGCGTGAAGTACCCCATGCAGGGTACTTCATGCGAATCCCCTCTTCCCATGAAGCCACTTTTTCATTGGATTTTTTATAAATTCAGACTTCCTAGTTCTTTTTCACCATTTTCTATTTGAGATTTTGTGGACCCGGGGCTTAGAGAGAACAAGTGACATCCACTACAACATCAGAACCTCCTGATATTTTTTGACCTCTTCAGATTGTTAGTAGTATCAGGTACACGTATTTTTCTCATTTTTTATTTTAAATTATATGTTTTATATTTATTTTAGTTAGTTATTTGTTTTAAATTATTTTTAGTTCATAGAAATGGTAGATAATAATTGTTAAATTTTAGAAAAGGATAGTAGAATGTTAGAATATGTTAGAAAATTGTAGTAGTACTATTAGAAAATCATAGTAGAATTGTTAGAATTTTTTGAAAACATTAAAAAACTGTAGTATAAATGTCAGAAAATGTTAGCAAATGTTATAAAATCGTAACTTAGTATACATTAGAATATATTAGAAAAATGTAAATTAGCATACATTAGAATATATTAGAAAATTCTAACTTAGTATACATTAGAAAATATTAGAAAATTGTAACTTCTGGTATACATTAGAAAAAATTAGAAAAACGTAGTAGAATGTTAGAAAATATTATAAAATTGTAACTTAGTATGTTAGAAAATGTTAGAAAATGTTAGAAAATGTTAGAAAATGTTAGAAAACATTAAGATCTTATAGAAATTATTAAAAATACTTGTTTTTAAATTGATTTTAAAGTTGGTAAATATTAGGAATCTCTCTCTCTCTCTCTCTCTCTCTCTCTCTCTCTCTCTCTCTCTCTCTCTCTCTAAATTATTTACATATGTTTCAGAGTTACATGTATAAATCTTATTCATGTAGAGTTAGATGTTCAAATATTATCCTAGGATTACTGAGCCTTACTACATCCTAATATCCTTTAAGACACTTAGAGGACCCACCTAGTACACCTTAGGACCCCTTAGGACCCCTATTGTGACATCCAAGGACCCTTTATGACTATTAACTTATAGCTTAGGTTCTTTTAGGACCCTACTATGACAAAACTCTATAAGAACCCTTATGATCCTTAAGACCTAGAATATGACCATTTAATAACTAATAGGACCCCTTAAGACTTGATAAGACTAGGCCTAAGACTTAATAGGACTAATATGACCTATTAAAACCATTTAGTACATCCTAGGACCCTTAAGACCAAATAAGACCACTTACTTGACCTAATAGGACCTATATTAACCAATTAGTACATCCAAGGACCCTTTAGGACTATTAGTACACTCTAGGTTCCTTTAGGGCCCCTACTATGACATAAAACTCTTTAAGAACCCTTAGGATCCTTAAGACCTATAATATGACCACTTATGACCTAATAGGACCCCTTAAGACCTAATTTAGGTCTTTATTATAACCTATTAAAAACAATTAGTACATCCTAGGACCCTTAAGACCTAATAAGACATCTTACTTGACCTAATAGGACCTATTAATACCAATTAGTACATCCAAGGACCCTTTAGGACTATTAGTACACTCTAGGTTCCTTTCAGACCTCTATTGTGACACATAACTCTTTAAGAACCCTTAGGATCCTTAAGACCTAGACTATGACCACATAAGACCTAATAGGACCCCTTAAGACCTAATTTTTTACTTTAATATAACCAATTAAAACCAATTAGTACATCCTAGGACCCTTAAGACCTAATAAGACCACTTACTTGACCTAATAGGACCTATTAATACCAATTAGTACATCCAAGAACCCTTTAGGACTATTAGTACACCCTAGGTTGCTTTAGGACCCCTATTGTGATAGAAAACTCTTTAAGAACCCTTAGGATCCTTAAGACGTAGAATATGACACATAAGAACTAATAGGACCCCTTAAGACTTAATTGATGAACTAGAACTCATTGAATACATGAATTACTTGAAGATTAGTGATTAGAGATAACCGAGGTACTGAAATGATATGTAAGATAATTAAATCGATCATTATGTTATCATTGATGTCAACTACTTTTGACAATACTTATCATGTTAGTTGCAAACATCTAAACATCTATTGAAGGGAGTGTTGGTTCTTCTCCTTGCAGGACCAAACTTGAATAAAATGGTTGGGCTTGAAACATAGGTTAGGCACTAAAGCTTGACAACGAAAACAAACCAATTGATGAGGATAGAGAGAAATCCTCCTTCTTCTTTGAGCTCCACATTCACTCAGGTGGGTATTGCCTTATCTACACATTCAAGACACCTCATGACAAACCAAAGGCCTGCAGATAGATTAATGTGGAATAGCAGTCAATCTCCTATAGGTATCCTGTACCCCAATGATAGAAAGTCTCATGCAATAGCCCTATTTGCATGGAATGAGACTGAAAGCTAGAGACCTATACTAATAGCAAGAAAGGGAAAGGGTGGAACTGGATGTAAATGATTTGAATGGATAGAAGGGACCCCTGAGATACCCTAAGTCTCACATAGACCAGTACCTTATCCAATGGGCCACAAAGTCAAATACAATATTGCAAGGGATAGCTATGAAATAAGAAAATAATATACCCAATGTGTTGATGCTTGACATCAATCACACACCATGACCAAACCTCAACTTAGCACCCACCTGTGTATTTAAGTATGTTATTATCCACTCAAAGGATTTTAACCCTCCCCTTAGAAGAGACCTATAAACAGACAATACATTAACTAGCATCCACTGGAAGACAAGCATGAAATATCCTTAACACTTCAGCTCATACATACATAAACACTAACCCTGAACTAGTTATCTCTGTGAAGACAACTCCACTTGCAAACACATAGGCAATACAAGAAAACAAATCAAACACCCTTAATGTATGACTAATGGACTCAGAATTCAAATGGAGATAGTTTGGTAACAGTAAAAATATATTAAATCCTCACACATAAGACAAATTTGTTACAATATGTATTGTATTCTCTGAGCCAATAGGAGAAAGAGGAACACTCTATATGCAAAGAAAGAGAAAATCTACAGGAAAAGGACCCTTCACTGGAAGAAAAAAAGAAATCTAAGCTGGAACCAATGGAACTGACAAAACTCAGAACCATTACATAGTAAAAAATTTGACTATTTATACCACTAGCTACCTTGGAAATCCATAACAGGTTGCAACAAGCTACAGAAAGCTAAGGTATAGGTTACAACAGCTAAACCAATTGGAAACGGTCAAAAATTTATTGCAGGGGCAGGAAACCAAGCAACCTACAAAAGCCTCAAGCCAAGATTGTAATCATTCTTTACATGGTACAGATCCCTGCAAACAATCAACAAGCACCCTGGACCACACTGGAATGACAAGAAAATCACTTTTTACTAGTTCCAATCACTTCTGCATTGAAATTCAGTCCTTTCTATCACTGGAAACCCTTAGAAAATTCAAATTTGAAAATTAACAGCTACTTTGCACTTCGCGGGTTTTATGTTCTTCAACTGTTTTCCCTTAGTTGCACAATCATGCAGTCACATCTCTCACCACCATAGGAAACGGGCTCCAAAATATTCTTGGTCACATGATCTCATAACCCAGAAATGGGTTATGCGAACATGTGACAGCCCATGAACATTAATTGCCACCTCAACCACCACCGCAAATACAGACCCCACATATCTAGTGAATTGGTGACTAAAGGGCTTCCACTAGTTCATGAAATGTTTTGCACCTTTCGCTAAAAATCTAGTAACTCCATGACCATTATTTTCCAAGTGGCTAGACAAACTAGCGAATCGCCAAATCTTCTCGCGAATGCATGACAAGACTACATCTTATCGGCACCGCCACCTTTTTATCCAGACTACCAAACACTAGACTCCAATTGGGTCTGCCTAAAGCCACATGTCACTAAACCATTCACTGATCCATGCCTAGTCACTGGCACGGGACCCACCTTCCATAAGCCTTTGAAAATGAATGACTGGCGTAAGATCTCATGGCTCTAACAAATTGCATGAGAACTTACACCGACCGTTAGATCTATCCTCGTCAGAGACCCTTCTAACAACGGCCCCACTCCTGAGCACATCCATGTCGACCAATAGGAACACAACAACTAAGCACCACATGGCAGACGGTCCCACTTGCATCACACAGAGAAGATGCTAGATCAACAGATGGCACATGATTGAAAGAGGTGGGAATATTCCTTAAGATCATGCACCAACCGTCAGATTAAAAGCCTTCAATGCGAGCCCGCCTGACAAAAAATCCACCTCAGCACCACGGACACATGTCACCTAGTCGCATGATCGCATAGCCGAGAGAAAGGCTATGCAATCATGCGATAGCCAACCCAAAGCTGCCACATCATCACCTGGAACCAACCAAATAGCAACCACCAACTGCTAGGAATTGGGACCCACACAGACAGATGGTAAGCGGTCGGATGATTTCATGTCAAAAAAGTCTGACATGCGGCCATGCGACAACCAATCAAGAAGAGCCCGGGCCCACCATCCACATTGGACTTGCGCAGTTAGGAAATGCCAACAAATAGGGAACTACTGCGAGGTTGGAAACACACAATGTTTTCAACGGAAAAGACTGAAAACACACAACGCTTTCAACAGATCGAAAGATAAGCACACAAAAGTAGGAAGTACAAGGTCAAAAACAACAAACGCCAAAAACACACAGACTGAAAACATCATGGACTTTTGAAAACACTGTGGGTTTTTGACACTGTGGCAGATTTTGAAAATGCTTCCCGTGGACCTTAGAATTTGAATATCTTTCTGGGTTTTATGATTCAACACGTGCAAATTGGACTAGATCTTGGTGACAACACAAGGAACACAGGGGCAGGACACTTAACAAAAACACTTGCAGGGGAGAGACCAATCTCATAAGATTTTTGCTATGACAAAAAATTGGCCTAACAGGGAGAAAAGATTAAGAACTGAGATATCTACATGGAGAAAGATGTATATGAAAGATGAGGATAAGGAATAATTTGGGTGACTCATTGATGAGTCTATGACTTCATTCTGCTAAGTTGACTATGTTGCAGTAATCTATTATGGAGAAGGAAGAAAAACTATATAAGACAATGTGGTCGATAAATGAAGACTTCTATAGACACCAAGTTAGTGTTGTGTATAGTGAGCAATAGTATTAACTGAGCTAGTATTCACTAATGCATTTCTTTGTTAATTGATAATGGATGAAAGTATTAAATTATTAGTTTAGCTGATAGAAAATGATGAGTTGGAAATTGTTATGATTTTGAGTTTAAGGATAAAGTTTATTATGAGATCTATGGCTGACAAAATTCAGAAAAGATCTAAAGGATGAAATTGAAATGTGTTATTGACACATATGCCAAGGAAGGTTTAAGAGGAAAAATCAACGAAGAAGATTAAGTGGCAAAATCATATGGTTGATATGAAAACTATTTATTTGTCTATATAAGAGATATGAGTTTCTTTATGGAAACATGCTGGAAGATAGAAGACTAGAGAGATTTGGTGTGAATACTTTTTCATGCATGCTTGATTAGACTAGTTAAAGGAGAACCAAATTGTAAAAGATTACCGAGCATCAGAGAACTATTACTGAGTGAAAGTGAGTTGAGGAAGTGGATTGAATTATTGATCAGAGGATATGAATAGGATTTGAATAGATCTGAACATCTACAATTTAGTTTTATAGGAATCAAATCATCACTATTTCAGTTTAACCATTGATTCAAAGAATCCCCTAATCGAGTGGGCTTAACTGTCTTATGTTATGCCCTATGTCATTCAAGAAATGTACATTGTTATCTTATTGACCCCATAGTGAATGCTAGTCAAAAGTTAACTGTTATTATTAAATCCTCTAACAAGGTCACATCTAATAGTGTGTATTGTAACCTTTAACAAGGTTGGCTCTTCACTGAGCTCACTTCATAAGAGTGAAATTATTTTGGGTTACCGGTCCTAGGTGGTTTTTTCCCTTAGTAGGGTTTCCTCATTAAATCATTGTGTTATGTGTTATCTATGATGATTGTTTTATTATCATACTTTACATACTAAATATTTGATTTGGTTAGTAATTTCAGAGATTTAATTAGTTGGTAATCAGTAAAGGCACAAACAGTATAATAATTTATGTTACCGAGCTAAAATATTTGTTGAAATTTTTTGTAAGTTACAGGTTTGTATTGGGAACTATAGGATAATTGATCTAACTAATTCACCCCCCATTTTAGTTAATCTAACAATTGGTATGAGAGCTCATTGGTTTCTTTCAGAGCATTGGTTTCTTTGGTAGAAGTTTTAAGGACTTAAGAAGAAAGATTACAAGATATATAAGATGGAAGTGTTGAAGCTAAACAAAGACAACTTTACTACATGGGAAGGTCAGATGAGACTTCACATATCTAGAATTGGAGAATTTTATATACCTTTACTAGAAAATGGCAACTTAAAACCACCGACTGGACCTTTGACTCTTGATCAATCAAGAGACTGACATGAACATGACATTACTATGATAGAGATAGATGTTGCTCTTATTGATGCTGAATTTGAGGATGTCAAGGCTTGCATTAATTCAAAGGAAATGTGGAATAAAATTTCTATAGTGCATTGTGGTGATGCAAATGTGATGAGAGCCAGAGCTAAAAGCTTGAGAGGTAGATTTGATGATATGAAAATGAAGGAAGGAGAAAACATAGTACAATACTCAAACCGAATTAAAGAAGTAGTCAATGCTATTTGTGGAGCTAGTGGTATCACTGAGGAGGATACTGTGGTAAGTAAAATTTTGAGAACAATTTTTCCTATCTATGCAATTAGAATGTCTTCTATTCATGAAATGAGGTATGCACCTAATAGTATTCTTACTCTTGATAGTCTGATTAGAAAGTTTATTTTTGAGCTAAACAATTATGATAATAGTATTGCATAGTCTATTGAGTATGCATTTGTGTCTTCTCTTAAGATTGACAAATCTAGTAATAAGCACAATATAATGAATGAAAGTGATAGTAATATCGATGATGAGCTTGATGAACTTGAAGCACTCATGGCTTGGAGACTAAAGAAAGGTAAAGGAAGGCATAAGGGAAAATTACCTTTATCTTGTTTTAATTGTAAAGAAGTTGGCCGTATTGCTGCTAGATGCCTGAACATGAAAGAAGATGAGAAAGATAGAGAAAGATCCAAAGGTGGAAGTTATGGAAAAAGAAATAATAGAGACAAGTGACAATATAATAGAGGCAATTAATACTACAAATATATAGGTAAAAAGATATGTTACATTGCAGAAGAAGATGAGGACACCAACACTGACATAGATGATGATATTGAGGTGGTGTCTATTGAAATGAAAGATGATTCTGAAGAGGAGGAAAGGTATGTAGAAACAACACTTATTTCTAAAGTTAGTAAAAATGATACTTGGATCATTGATAGTGGTTGTACACATCGCATGACTGGTGATGAAGATAAGTTTGATCATCTTGAGCATTATAATGGAGGATCAGTGCAAATGGATAATGACATACCTTGCATGGTTAAAGGAAAATGATCTTTATTGATAAATGATAGAATCATATATGATGATGCTTATTGGGTAAAATGATTGAATAATAATTTTCTAAGTGTAGCACAACTTAAGAACTCAGGACACTAAGTGCCATTTGAAATAAAGAAGATGAGAATGTATGATGAAAGTGGAAATCTTGTCAGAATAGGAGGACAATAAAAAGGTGACTTATTTTATCTTGAAAATGTTGAGACTTCTTGCTTACTGGTGAAAAATGAAGATGCATGGTTATGACATAAAAGGTTATGTCATGTAAATTTTGATAACATGATTAAGATTACTAAAAAGAGAAAAGTTAGAGGACTACCTAGCTTATCTAAACTTGACCATGTTATGTGCCATCAATGTCATAAAGGAAAGATGACAAAATCTAGTTTTAAAAGTAAAGACTATTCAACAAAAAGAATGTTGCAATTAGTTCACACCGACCTATGTTGTCCCATGAGAACTCAAATCATGGTGATAGATAATTTATTGTGTTTGTTGATGACTATACTAGATTGATGACTGTCATGTTTTTAAAAGAGAAATCTAAGGTATTCAAAATGTTTAAATGGTACAAGGCTAAAGTTGACAAAGAAACTAGAAAATAACTGAAATTCTTAAGGTCTGATAGAGGAGGTGAGTTTATTTCTGATGAATGCACTAACTATTGTAATGATCATGGCATTAAAAGATAGGTTTCTACACCTAGAACACCACAATAAAATGGAATTTATGAAAGGAGAAATAGATCTATTATTGATTGTGCAAGTACACTAATGATTGAGAAAAATGTTGCACAGATGTATTAGAGAGAAGTAGTTAGCACAGTTGTATATGTCCTGAACCAAGTTCAACTAAAGAAAGACACAAACAAGACACCTTACAAGTTATGGTTTGGATACACACCAAGTGTAAGTAACTTCAAAATTTTTGGTAGAAAATGTTTTATTCTAAAAGATGATAAGAATGGGAAATTTGACTCTAAAGATGATGAAGGAATATTTCTTGGATATTTTACTAAGAGTAAATCTTACAAATGTTTGAATAAGGTTACTAATAAGATGATTGAAAGTGCTAATGTTAGAGTTTATGATTTTTATGATAAGAATGATGTAGAAAGCATGAAGGAGCCAGAAGACTATGGTAGATTTAATTATTTTGAACATCCAGAGTACCTATTGAAGCCATGGAGTGATTCGACTAAGCATTAGGAAAATGACACCAAGGACCAACAAATGGACACTGAGAATCAGGAAGAAGCTATCGAGAAAAGAAATGAACCTGAACAAAGTGAAGAACAAGGAAGAGATCAAGTGATAGCTAGACTTGTTAGAATACACCATTCAAAGAATTAGATCATTGGAGATAAGCTAGCAGACATGCTGACAAGAAGTAAGTTAAGATAAAACACATGCTTAGTTTATGAGTTTGAACATAAGAATGTTAAGATTGCACTTAAGGTTGCAAGACTTGTGTGCAAGGGATATACACAAGAAGAAGGTATTGGTTATGGTGAAACTTTTTCACCTATTTCTATACTAGAAGGAGTCCACATGTTACTTGCATATGCTGCACATAAGAGATTTAAGGTATATCAAATGGATGTTAAGTCATCTTTTCTGAATGGAATACGAGAAGAGGAGATCTACATAGAACAACCAAAAGGATTTGTTGATCTGAATCAGAAAGACATGGTATATAGACTACACAAAGCCTTATATGGATTGAAGAAAGCACCAAGAGAATGGTATGAAAGGTTACATAATTATCTTTTAATAAACAAAAATTTGTACATTAAAGGAGGATCTGATAATACTATTTTGATTGCTGAAATATTTTTTGATGATATAATCTTTGGAGGACAAGATAAGATTCGTAAAGATTTTGCTGATGAGATGAGAAAGGAATTTGAAATGTCAATGTTTGGAGAGATTAAATTCTTTCTAAGCTTGTACATTATTCAACAAAATGATGGAATTTTCATTAATCAATCAAAGTACATTAAGGAGGTATTGAGAACATTTGGCATCAAAGATGCTAAACCAGTGGGAACACCAATAGTGATTGGCTACAAATTAACAAAGGATGATGAATATACCAAAGGAAATCAAACTCTGTACGGATTTATGATTGGTAAACTGATGTATGTTGTACATAGTAGGCCTGATATTGCACATGCAGTGGGGATTGTGGCTAGATTTTCTGCCAATCCTAAAGATTCATATATGGTTGCAATGAAAAGCATCTTGAGATACTTAATTAAAATAAAGGATTATGGTTTATGGTACTCTAAGGAAGAAAAATTTGAACTGACAGCTTACACCGACACAGATTGGGCTGGAAATATAGATGACAGAAAGAGCACAACTAGTGGAGCATTTTTATTTGGAGAGAGGCTTGTAACTTGGACAAGTAAGAAACAACCTTGTATTTCTCCATCTACTACTGAAGTAGAGTATTTTTCTACTGCTAGAAATCATTCAAACATTTCTTATATCAAGAAAATGTTGGAAGGGATGAATGAGGTAATCACTGCACTGGTGATTATATATTGTGACAACACTAGTGCTATAAATATTGTTAAGAATCTTGTGATGTATTCAAAGACAAAGCATATATCAATTAAGTATCACTACATAAGAGAACAAGTACAGGAGAAGAAAGTAAAATTGGAGTATCTTACATCAAAGGAGCAACTTGCTAATATTTTTACCAACCCTCTACCAAAGGATACTTTGGAATATTTGAGGACTAGACTTGGGATCTGTCCCCTGTCTACCAGTCAATAATGTGATCTGGAGGTTGCATCGACCTATACTTATCAGAAGATCATTCATGTTGATGCAACATAGCTCACACTTTGAATTTTTTCTAAGCTTGTGAAAGATTGGAGGAGCTAGAATGTAAATTTTCATTATCTGTACATTGAAGGTACCTAATATGCACCGAAAAATAGAGAATTACTTGGCTATTGTAGAGATGTATATTGTATGTTTTATGTTTTTCTTTGGCATTGTTGTCAGAGGGAGAGATAAATAGTGGAAAGATAAACAAAGAATGAATATGAAAAATTGGTTACTGAGAACATAGAGAAAGGGAGAGACTTGAATATTTTTTGATAAGAACAAAAGGAATCTAAGAGCTAAAAAGTCAAATCTGTATGCTGCTATGTTTTGCAGTGATTAAAAATATTAAATTTGAGCTTACCGAGCTACAAAATTTACTTACATAGTTTTAGAATACATGTTTGGTATGTGTATATCATATTTCATATTTCTTGTGTTTCCATCAATGCCAAAGGGAGAAATTGATGAGATACAATTAATTGAATACTTGATTGACTTGAAGATCACTGATTAGAGATCACCGAGCTACTAAAATGATATGTAAGATAATTAAATTGGTCATTATGTTGTCATTGATGTCAACTAGTTTTGACAATACTTATCAGGTTCATTGCAAACATCTAAACATTTTTTGAAGGGAGAAAAGGTGAAGAAATGAGATATCTACATGGAGAAAGATGGATATGATAGATGAGGATAAGGAATACTTTGCGTAACTCATTGACTAGTATATGACTTCATATTGTTGAGTTGATTATGTTACATTAATCTAAATTATGAAGAAGGAAGAAAAATTGTACAAGACTACGTGGTTGGTAAATTAAGACTTCAGTATACACCAAGTCAGTGTTGTGTATACCAAGAGACATTATTAACTGAGCTAGTATTTTCTAACACATTTCTTTGTTAATCAAGTATGGATGAAAGTATTAAATGCTTAGTTTAGTCGACAAAAAATGATGAGCTGGAAATAGTTATGATTTCGAGTTTAAGGATAAAGTTTTTAATGAGATCCATGGATGAAAAAATTCAGAGAAGATCTAAAGGATGAAATTGAAACATGTTATTGGAACATATTCCGAGGAAGGTTTAAGAGGCAAAATCAACAAAGAAGATTAAGAGACAAAATCTAATGGCTAATATGAAAATGATTTATTTGTCTATATAAGAGATATGATTTTTTTTATTGAAACATGCTGGAAGATAGAAGAATGCAAAGATTTCCTGCATGCTTGCTTAGACTAGTTGAAGGAGAACCAAACTGCAAAAGATTACTAGGTGTTAGAGAACTATTGCTGAGAGAAAGTAAGTTGAGGAAGTGAATTGAATAATTGATCAGAGGATTTGTATGGGCTTAGAATAGCTCTGATTATATTCAATTGAGTTGTATAGGAATCAGAACATCAATGTTTCAGTTTAACCATTGATTCAAAAAATATCCTAACCCAGTGGACTTAACCGTCTCATGTTATGCCCTATGTCATTCAAGGAATGTACAATGTTATCTTATTGACCCCATATTTAATGCTATTCAAAATTTAATTGTTAGTCTTAAATCCTCTAACAAGGTCACACCTAATAGTGTGTATTGTAACCTTTAACAAGGTTGGCTCTTCCTCGAGCTTACTTCAGAAGAGTAAAACTATTTTGGGTTACTGGTCCCAAGTGGTTTTTCCCTTTGTAGGGTTTCCACATTAAATCATTATGTTATGTTTTATCTGTGATGATTATTTTATTATCATACTTTAGATACTGCATATTTGATTTGGTCAATAATTTCAGTGAGCTAATTAACTGGTAATCGGTAAAGGCACATACAATATAATAATTTATGTTACCGAGCTGTAGAATTTTTTGAAATTGTTTTGTAAGTTACATCTTTGTATTTGGGAAAGTAGGATAAATGATCTAACTGATTCATCGCCCTCTTAGTTATTCTAACATTAATAAGACTAGACTTAAGACCTAATAGGACAAATATGATCTATTAAAATAAATTACTACATCCTAGGAGCCTTAAGACCTCAAATATGACCACTTAAGACCTCATTTAGGACTTTAATATAACCCATTAAAACCAATTAGTACATTCTAGGACCCTTCACACCTAATAAAACCACTTACATGACCTAATAGGACATATTAATACCAATTAGCACATTCAAGGACCATTTAGGACTATTAGTACACTATAGGTTCCTCTAGGATTCCTATTATAACATAAAATTCTTTAATAACCCTTAGGATCCTTAAGACATAGAATATGACCACTTAAGACCAAATAGGACCCCTTAAGACCTAAACTAGGACTTTAATATAACCTATTAATACTAATTAATACATCCTAGGACCCTTAAGACCTAATAAGACCACTTACTTGACCTAATAGGACCTACTAATACCAATTAGTACATCCAAGACCCTTTAGGACTACTAGTACACTCTAGGTTCCTTTAAGATACCTATTGTGACATAAAAATCTTTGAGAACCCTTAGGATCCTTAAGATCTAGAATATGACCACTTAAGACATAATAGGACCCCTTAAGACCTAATTTAGGACTTTAATATAACCTATTAAAACCAATTAGTACATCCAAGGACCGTTTAGCACTGTTAGTACACTCTAGGTTCCTTTAGGACCCCTATTTTGACATAAATCTCTTTAAGAACCCTTATGATCCTTAAGAACTATAATATGACCACTTAAGACCTAATAGGACCCCTTACGAGCTAATTTAAGACTTTAATATAACCTATGAAAACCAATAAGTACATCCTAGGAACCTTAAGACCTAATAATACTACTTACTTGACCTAATAGTACCTATTAATACCAATTAGTACATCCAAGGACCCTTTAGGACTATTAGTATACTCTATGTTCCTTTAGGACCCCTATTGTGACATAAAAATCTTTAAGAACCCTTAGGATCCTTAAGACCTAGAATATGACCACTTAATACCTAGTAGGACCCCTTAAGACCTAATTTAAGACTTTTATATAACCTATTAAAACCAATTACTACATCCTTAGACCCTTAAGACCTAATAAGATCACTTACTTGACCTAATAGGACTTATTAATACCAATTAGTACATCCAAGCACCCTTTGGGACTATTAGTACACTCTAGATTTCTTTAGGACCCCTATTGTCACAAAAAAAATTTAAGAACCCATAGGATCCTTAAGACCTAGAATATGACCACTTAAGACCTAATAGAACCCCCTAAGACTTAATAAGATTGGATGTAAGACCTAATAGGACTAATACAATCTATTAAAATCAATTAGTATACCCTAGGACCCTTAAGGCCACTTACTTGACCTAATAGGACCTATTATTACCAATTAGTACATTCAAGGACCTGTTAGGATGATTAGTACACTCTAGTATTGTAAATTTAAGTATACTTTTATATATTCAGATATTTGTTTCCATTTTAGACACAGTTATAAAATGTAATAAGTACTTATTAGTTAACACTTAGCTTTCACATGTTACATCTAGATGGCTACTTAGGATGCACGTCGCACTCCTGATTTAGCGACAATTTTTCAAAGTGTTGAGATAGAGATGGATCAACTTAGAGAGTCCATCCGTACATCTCTGATAGATGTCATATACATTGATACTTGTATGAATGTATTGAATAGTTTGGATGAGATGAATTCTAGATTGAGATCCCACTCTTCCGTCACACCTCAGGTTGTTGATATTATTTTTCGAGAGTTGAGAGCCAAGGTCTCAGTTGATGTTTCCTTGGAGATGATTTAGAGTCGTGTCCCCAATAAAATCATCAAATGAGAGGTTTTCCCATTTTGTGAGGGGAAGCCCAAGGTGAGGGTGGATCAAGTTATATGATATGTGATTCTTCACATCCCATGCATGATATACTCTCATTTTCTTGAAGCACATGGTTTTTATCCTAATAATGACCAAATTCCTTTATATTTTGCACAATAGTTGTACAATGAGTTTTGTTTGGGACTCAGGGTCAACTATTTAGATCTTCTCAGATATTACGGTTAGGGGCATGGTAGAGTTACAGTCCATGATTAGTATTGTAGGGCTAATCAAGTTGTACATTCTCATAGACAACTGGTTGGGTAGAGGACAATGGTAGTGGCACCGATGATGCTACTATTGTAGATAGAGTGGTCATTACTTCTCAGAGGCGAGTAGTGGATAGGAGAGGGGAGATTGCTTCTACAACCACCTCCATCACTTCAGATACACTAGGAAAATATATTTTGACTAGACTGATTCAAGATAGGTCATCTTCTAAGGCTTCATCTAGTACTATTATAGGGGTCAGTGATGAGGCATATAGAGCTGCAGGTCTTCCTACACCTAGAGAGATACAAGAGCTTTCTAGTCATCATATTCATTTAGATGTGGCACTTTAGTTTTTGGAGGATCTCATACAGTCATATTCTTATAATGATGACATGCAGAGGATCCCAATATAGTTAGTCAAAGATGTCATCAGACTTGCACCGGGTCCTGTAGTACCACTGACATAGGACACAGCATCTACTCAGGCACAACATAGTTCATAAAACTCTGTAGAGTGCTCTTCACCCATAGATTAGTCTACAACTACAGAGCTAGGTATACAGGTTGGAGATGTACATATCACAAATGAGGGCCTAGACACATTTGATCAATAGTTGCATAGGTTAAGTCAGGTGGACATTGGCACTAATGTTGGATCATTTATGGATTTGTTATTTCATCCTTGTAGTTCATACTCTACATCACTCCCCTCGTAGCTAAGATCACCACAACACTCTTCATTACTAGAGAGGTTCAGGAGTGAAGGTTGTGTGGGTGGTGCATTTTATGTTGATGATATGATGGTGCAATGTTCCAATGATCCTCCTACTCCTGAGACTTAGGTATATAAAGTTTTATTTTCTCCTTTCTAGGATTTTTAGTGAATAATTAATTGTCGATGTGTATATTTATGTTTGTTTAATGTATAATATTTTTCTAGAATAGTTAGCATACCACATTACCTCTAGTGTAGGCTTAGAGCATCTTCATATGAGAGATTTTGATGAAGGGTGCTCCCCTTAATACCACAAACACATAATAGAAATAGAGAAACAATAACAATAATATGCAAGAATAGAAAATTGGCTTCTTATTATCTCCACAAATGTGGAAATAAAAACTTTCAAAATTACAATATGCAAAGCCACATGGGCATTCCTTTACAATATTCTGTAGGACAAAGCCTCGAATCAATACCCAGATCTACTACCCAGAACTTCCCTAGACAACACTACGGGCCTTCTTTATATAGGAAATTTCCACCGCCCGAGAAGGTTCCAGAAATTTAGCCCTTGGGGCTGACCAAACTTAGAATTATTTTATTTTACAATTTATTACATCAAAGTCGGCTCAAAATAACTTTTGAAACCAGAACAAAAATTTTGAAGGAAAATTATTTTCCGCCAATTCAGGTGGCCCGACTTCTGGAGACCATAAGTCATCACCAGTTGACCCAATTGACTATTATAACCCCATTTCAGAAACACCACAAAGCACTCTACAAGCTTGACTACCACAAGCACTTGTCACCTAAATTTTTGACCTCATCTGAGGCCTCTAAAGCCTTCAAAACTGAGTTCAAAGTTTCTGTACCCTGCTGCCAATACCAAAAATTTTCAATATCTTCAAAACTAGACCTGATCTAGCCATGAAACTTTGCTGGGAGGCTGATATGACTAAGATGAACCTCCGCATGTAAAATCAGAACATTCCAAGATCATAAGACCAACTTACTAAAAATAGAAAGTCTCCATAAATAGCAGCTCTACACAAGATAGCCCTTATTGAATGCAAAAGCATAAATATTTTTGGGTGATGCAAGATTGCTCTTACATCCAGGATGCTCCTGCATCAAATTTAGGAGATGTGAAACCTACTAGTGGTCAGGTAATTTTTAGATATATGTAGGTTTAAGCATGCATGTGTACACTTGTAACATGTATTTATATATTTCAATATATAAATACCGAAAATCTTCAATATCTTCAAAACTAGACCTGATCTAGCCATGAAACTTTGGTGGTAGGCTGATATGACTAAGATGAACCTCCACATGTAAAATTAGAACATTCCGAGATCATAAGACCAACTTACTAAAAATAGAAATTTTCCATAAATAGCAGCTCTGCACAAGATAGCCCTTATTGAATACAAAAGCATAAATATTTTTGGGTGATGCAAGATTGCTCTTACACCCAGGATGCTCCTGCATCAGATTTAGGAGATGTGAAACCTACTAGGGGTCAGGTAAGTTTTAGATATATGTAGGTTTAAGCATGCATGTGTACACTTGTAACATGTATTTATATATTTCATGAACTTTACATAATATATACTATGCATATGTATCTAACCAATTGTTGTACTTAATTTCTAGGGGTTAATTGCTACTTCACAGCCAAAGGATATTCATGACACTCAGTCAAAGCACATTACCTCTAGCATGGGCTCAAAGAATATTCATAGGAAAGATTCACCTAATGTGACACCTACTCGTGGTCAGGTAAGTTTTAAAAATATGTAAATTTAAACATGCATTTATAATATTTTAATTATTTTCCATTATTATTATACACATGCATTTATATTCATAGGGATCAGTTGCTACCTCACAGCCAAAGGATTCTCATGGTAGTCAGTCAGAGGGTCGCTCTGTTTGCATGTGCCTAGATGAATCCCTAGTTTAGGACATGTTGCACAAATGTTTGGTTTGAGACTCATTATTATATGTAAATGATATTTTCATTTTATGATTCGAGACATATATTGATATGCTATCTAGACCTCTAGACATAGATGATTTATGATTTGACATTATATAGATTTATGATGGTTTCATTTGATTAGATGATATGATTTGATTATATAATTTTATTTGATCATATGATTTATGATTTGACATTATATAGATTTATGATGATTTCATTTGATTAGATGACATGATTAGATTAGATAATTTCATATGATTCAATGATATGATTTGATTAGATGATAATATGATTGGATTAGATGGTTTCATTTGATTAGATGATATGGTTTGGTTAGATGGTTATATGATTTGATTATATGGTTATATGATTTGATTATATTATATGATTAGATGATTTTCTTTGATTAGATGGTTTCATTTGATTATATTAGATGGTTTCATTTTATTAGATTCGATAGTTTTATTTGATTAAGATGATATGATTTGATTAGATGGATGCAAAATTAATATCATTAAAAAATAACAAGTTAATACATGTAACTAATGGATAATAAGTATTCTAACTAATAAGCAATGTTAAGGGGAGGTCTTAATGGGAGGTATTAAGGGGATCTAGAATTAATATCATAAAAAATAACAAGTTAATACATGTAAATAATGGACAATAACTATTCTAACTAATAAGAAATCATAAGGGGAGGTCTTAAGGGGATCGAGAATTAATATCATAAAAAATAATAAGTTAATACATGTAACTAATAGACAATAACTATTCTAACTCATTATTTCTCCATAACGTATCTTATGGTAGGAGCAGGAGTGGGAGCGGGAGTGGGGGAAAATTTGAATTCAAAGGTGGGTGGGATTCCTAGTTTACAGGTTATGGGTTCCTTGGGGGACGCTTGCTATGGTGATTCCCTTGTAGATCAGGACTCTACAAACCTAGAGAAAAAGGATGGGGTCCCACGTGAAAAGGAGAAAGACCCAGGAAAGGAAGTTAGGGTTGGGGCTGAGAACTTGGGCTTCCCTAGGACCTCCTCAACCACAGAGACCTAGGCATGTGACCAAGATGGTCTCCATCATCAGTGGTCAATAGTCTTTAGGATTAAACCCACATGCAAGTCCTTTTTCCCATCTACTAAGGACATTTTAGACAAGGAAAAAGGAAAATACATAATAGAAATTCCTGATGAACTAGTTGACCACAATATTGCTTCCATGGAACATACTTTGGTGGGAAAGTTTGTTGCTTCTAGACCTAACATAGACATCGTTAGGATCTTTGCAAAAAAGAAAATGGAACTTGAAGGGTCAAGTCTAGGTTACAGCCAAGGCAAAGGGCTTTCTGTCTTTTGAGTTCTCCTGTAAAGAGGACCTAGACAATATCCTTTGTGTTGCCACTTGGGACATAGAAAAGGCCACTCTAGCATTGCATAAATGGACTCCCAATCTTGACCTCAATGATTTCTTCCTTTTCCAAGCCCCGGTGTGAGTGAGACTTCCTGAACTTCCTTTGGAGTTCTAGTATGAAGATGATTTTGATGGGATCGCTAAATATTTTAGTACCCTTCTCTCCATTGACCCAGTCATAGTGGCAAGGCATTGTCTCGCCTATGAGAGGATTTTCATAGGGGTGGAAGAAGGCTAGGATATGGTAAAAATCATAGAGCTTCGATCCAAACTGGGTAAGCATGTGAAAAAATTGGATTATGAAAGCACCCCATTTTCCTATTTCCACTATAAGAAATCTGGCCACGAAGCTAAAAATTTTCTAGTACTCCAGAACAAAGAGAAAGAAAGGAAATACAGACTAGCACAAAGAAAGAAAAATGAAGGAGTTAATAACAACCAAGAAAAGGAAGAATCAAAAAGAGAAAAATCTATCCCCCAGGAGGGCACCAAGCTCAAAACTTGTAGAGTTTGGAAGAAAAAAGAACAACCAGTGTCCTCTCTAGTAGTCCATGAAATTAGGGCTAAAAAAGAAACTAGGGCTATGGAGGAGCTGCAAAGATCTTAGCCTGATACCCAAGATTCTAGCGGAGACACCCTGCCCCCCAAAGGTTTGGATCTAGACATCACCATACAACAAGAAACAAGCAAAGTAAACAAGAATGATGTTCAGGTTGAAGGGGGTGACTCATGCCTGAGCACCAATTATGCTTCCTTTGTCCTAGTTTCCATTGCTCCCCCTATTGTCAGTGTGAACATGCACAACTCAAAACCTAGCCTTGAGATGCAGGAGTTAGGGAAGTACTAATAGATAAAAGAATTGATGGTCACAACCTTCCCAAACTAATTCAACAAAATGGTAGAGATCTTCGCCAAGCATAAGGAAGAAAAGGAGGGTTGGATCTTAGTACACAAGAAGAAGAAACCAAGTAGTGGAGGCCCTTCTCTTGTTTCCCCTGTAGCCACTAGAAGCAAGAAAAAAGAAGAAACAAGGGGTAGAGCTAATACACCAAATAGAAAAAGGACTAGCCAGATTAGGCAAGAAGAAGCCAGTTTGATTAAAGTGGATGGAACTCAGAAACCCATCCAATCTTTCAACACCTCCATTAAGAAATGAAAGTCATCTCTTGGAAAATTCATGGGCTAAATAGCTCACACAAGAAGGATGTCATTAGAAATATGATTAGGGATCATAGACCAGACATTTTCTTAATCAAAGAAACTAAAATGTAGAAGGACAAGCTAGAGACAATCAAATTTAGGAAAGTTATGGAAAGTAGAGCTACTAGCTCTAATGATGCTTCAGGTGGCCTCATCACCATGTGGAATTCACATCACCTTAGAGCTGATGCTATCTTCAAAGGAGGTAACCTTTTTCTCTTGTAATTTACTAGAATCAAAGATAATGAAAGCTAGTTCATTTTTAATATTTATGCTCCTAACTCCAAAAAGAATGAAAAACCTATTGGAACAAGATCAAATCCACATTATCTCCTCTTAACTAGTCTAAGGGAATCATAATGGGGGACTTCAACACACCCCAAAAAGAAGGGGAAAAATAGGGAGGGATAGCGCTCGACATGGAAAATAGATGAGACTTAATGGACTTCATTAATGACTTGGCTATGCTTGATATGGATCTTCAAGGTGCCGAATTCATCTGGTCCAATAGGTGGGTTGGAAAGGATTGCATCCAAGTCTATAAGGATAGGGCCCTATTTTCATTGGACTGTTTGAATCACTATAGTCTCAACCTCTCTATTTTGGTTAGAGCTAGTTCTGACCACTCTCCTATCTCTCTCTCTCCCTAGACTAGATTTCCAAGAAAAGGAACTTTCCCTTCATATTTGAAAAAATGTGGGTCTCCCACCCAAATCTTCTTATCAAAGTCAAAGAATGGTGCAACATTGATTTGATGGAACTGCCATGTTCAAAGTGGTGAAAAAACTAAGGAACATCAAATATAACGTCAAAAATTGGAACAAAGATGAATTTGGCCACATCTTCACTTCCAAAGACAAGACACTCAATGAACTAAACCACATTCAAGCTAAAATATAGAAGCAGGGATATGATGAAGATAGACTGAATAAAGAAAAACCTATCCTCTTAGATTACTATAATATTATTGAGTAGGAGGAAACTTTCTAGAAGCAGAGACTGAGGTCCATTTGGCTAAGGGAAGGGGATCAAAACACTTGCTTCTTCCACCTCTCAACTATGAGACATAGAGCTGCTAAAAGGATTTGTATCTAATCAAGAAGGGAGACCAATCCCTAAAAGAGGACAAGGATATCATAGAGGAAGCTATCTCTTACTTTTCTCATCTCCTCTCTAAAGACCAGGAGCTTTCTGAGCAAGATCAGGTCAAACTCCTCAATAACATCCCAAGTATCATAACAAATAGTCAAAACAAATCTTCATGCTCTATTCCTAATATGAATGAAGTTAAGAGAGCCCTGGATTCTCTTCCCTATGGAAAATCCCATGGCACAGATGGCTTCCCTATGTTATTTTTTCATCTTTTCTGGGATGTGGTGAAAGATGATGTGGTCAAAGCTGTGCAAAATTTTTTTTGGCTTGAAGAACCTCTTCAAAGAGCTCAATTGTACCTTCTTATTGCTGATTCCAAAGACTACTAGCATGGATTATTTTGAGAAATTCAGACCCATTAGAATTTGCAACTCCTTCTTTAAGATCATTTCCAAGGTTATCACCTACAAGATTCTCAAAGTCCTCCCCTCCTTGATCTCGTAGCAGCAATCTAGCTTTGTGCCTGACAGATAGATCTTGGAATCCATTATGATGGTGCATGAAGTGATTCATTCCTTACAAGAAGGAAAAAGGGAAGGTTTTCTTCTTAAGCTTGACCTCTCCAAGGCCTACGATCAGGTAGACTGGCAGTTTCTTCTTAGAGTTCTCGAAGCTTTCAGTTTAAACTCCCATTGTTGCAAGCTCCTTCATCAAATTATCTCAACACCCTCCTTGGTGATTATGATTAATGGTTCCCTGTCCTCCTTTTTCAAACCTTCTAGGGACCTAAGGCAAGGGGACCCTCTTTCCCCTATTATTTTAATCATTCTTGTTGAGTGCCTTTGGAGACTTATTTTGCCTTAAAAAATGGATAGGGAGCTAAAAGGCATCAAACCCTCATCAGGAAACATTGTCTTTACTCACCAGCAATTTGTGGATGAAACCATTCTTGGTCGAGAGGCCTTGGTGGGAGAAGCTAGAGTGGTGAAGGATCTTCTCAATGATTATATCATAGCTACACACGAATCTATTAACTAGAATACAAGTTATATCTTCTTTGTTAACACCTCTAAACATAGACAGAGGAAAATTCAAATATTCTATGATGTGGCATTGACACTTTCCCTTCAGCCTACTTGGGACTACCCTTAGGTGTCAAACCCCTGGTAGCCTTCTGGAATAAACTGATAGACAAATTCAACAGGAAGCTTGCTAGTTGGAAAGGGGTTATTCTCAACTAGGCAAGAAAGAAACAACTGGTCAAATCTACATTACAGAACCTCCCAACCTATGCCCTCACCCTCTTCCCCAACCTAGCTAAAGTTGTAGAGGCTATGGAAATAGTCCAAAGAAGATTCCTTTGGTTAGGAGCTGAGGAACACAAGCACATTCTCCTTATAGCTTGGGAGAAATTTTGCCACCCTAAAAATGTTGGTGTTCTTGGTATAAGGAAATTAAGACCTTTCAATAAAGCCCTTCAAGAAAAATAGATCTGGAGAATCTTCAATAGCAAAGGTGAGAGGAGGGATACCATTGAAGAAAAATATCTCATGCATAACTAATTAAACAATTTTTTTCATGAGACTGATGCCCCTAAAGGTTCTGTCATTTGGAATGGTCTCCTCAATGCCAAGGAGCTAGCTAAATCCAAAGCTAAATGGAAAATTGGAAACAAACATTTTGTCAATTTTTGGAATGACAACTGGCTTCAGATGGGTAGCTTGAGATACTTCGAGACTCTCTATGCTTGGAGACATGTTTGCACCCAAACCTATGGGTCCCAAGTTAATGACTATAGAAGGGATGACAATTGGGTGGATCTCTCTTAGATCTCATAGGACCTGACTCCTTTGATGATAGCCCTCAATGCGGTCTCTCTCTCACCCAATCAGGATAAGATTATCTGGGAGGACTCTTTGGATGGTACCTATACAGTGGCCTCTACCTATACTTTGCATACCTCTCAAACCCAAGATGTGAAGCTGCCATGGGCCAAATCTTGGATCCCAGGCCTCACACCCAAAATAGCATTTTCTTTCGGTTCCTACTCCAAAACCATATCCTCACAGTGGATAATCTCATCAAGTGTGGGTTACAGATTCCTAACAGGTGCATCATTTGCAAATGTCAAGAGGAATTAGTGGACCACCTATTTATTCACTATTCCTTTGTAAGTAAAATCTTGTAATACCTTTTCTCGGTCCTGAATTTATCTTGGTGTTTTCCCCTATATTTTGTTGACCTATTTTCCTAATGGGCTTTCAAAAGGTTTAATCAGGACTTTCATTTATTCTACACCTGGATCCTTCCTCATCTCTGTTGGGGAATCTAGAAAGAGTGTAACAATCACATTTTTTGTGATTGCTCCTCTCCACCCAAAATTATCTTTGAAAAAATCCAACATGCTATTAAGGATAACTTTGTCTATTGTGGAAGATCTAATCATCTTCCAGGAAAGTCCCAGATAGCTACCTAGGATAAAAGATAGAATTGTGTGTGGAGCAATCCTCTGACTATCTGGACCAAAGCCAACTTCGATGGTGCTGCCAAAGGGAACCCTGGTCAAGCTAGAAGTGGAGGAATCATCAAGAATTACATTGGCCTTGGCATTGCATCTGTTAGTCTTCCTTTGGGTACACAATCCAATCATTATGCCAAAGCTTGTGTGGCTCTCCAGGTCACCAAACTCACTCAAGATATGGGGGTCAAGTGGCTCTGGCTAGAAGGAGACTTGATGAACATCATCAACCTTTTAAACCTCACTCACTCTCCCTCCTGGACTATATCCAACATCATTTCTGATACTCGAGCCATTCTTAACTCTTTTGAAAAGGTGTACATCTCTCACATGTACAAGGAAGCCAACGGTGTGGCTGATTGGTTCACCCATTTGGCCATCACAAAGGAAGCTAAGTTGACATGGCATAAAGAAGAAGATTTTCCCACTGAAGTGAAGAGTACCTTGGACAAGGAAAGACACCATTGCACTGAGGGTATCATTTTACAACCATAATGATTTGCAATAAGGACGGTGGTTGTTTCCCTATTTTGGATAGTTACACTAAGAACAGAAAGGTCACTTGCTTTCCCTCTCAGTTGTTTGTTCCTTTATTTTCTTTCCTGGGCTTTGGTATTTTTGGCCTTCTCTAGCCTTGCCTGCTCTTTTTTTTATTGGATTTTTCAGTCATGGCCTTTATGAGGCATGTCTCTTGTTTGTTCTTTTCTTTCTTCTATCTTCACTTTTAGATATGTGGGTTTCAGGAACCCTATAAAACCTATTTTACTTAATAAAAAACTATTCTAACTCACTCTAGAACTAACACGTGTCATAAGTAATCTAACTAATTTCATCATGTTTTAGTGTTCAAACTAATGTCTTAATAGGATCTTTAACTAATAAGCAATCTTAAGGGAAGGTATTAATGGGATCTAGAATTGATATCATAAAAATAAACTAGTTAATACATGTAACTAATGGACAATAAGTATCATAAAAAGCATTCAATAATCAAAGCATACATAAAATTAACTAATATGCAATCTATAAAAATCATTGAATAATCAAAGCATACATACAAAACCATACATGTATACAAGCATATATATAAATGCATACATAAAATTCTATATATTAAAATCATTGAACCATCAAATAGGTCCATCATATATTAGAAAATTATAGTCCATCGTATGTTTAAATATACAAACAAAGTATAGTCAATTTAATCCAAAGATATCAAGTAGGTCCTAACACATGAAATAGGTATACATATTATAATTTTTAGACCAACTCAAGTGATTAAGATCTTTCATGGAGAACATGCAATATTCTCTCATGATCCTAACTATCTAGTCTCCACTTACGACGTCCACGTTGAGATTTAAATGTGTGGAGATAAATGGAGGTGAAAAATACTCGATGACTATATTGAAACACCTTATTGTCTAGTTGGTAATCAACAAAGTGAATACCATGATGAATTACTTTGATTTTCTTGAAATATATTTGCTCTAAGACAACTGAACCTACATGTCACAAATTTTAAGAGTATAAATTTAAACAAACTAAATTTGAAATTTGTTAAAAGGTTGAAATTTAAAATTTACAAATTGAGTTTAATGTATTGATGTAAAGCATGTACAAACCTATGGGGAGCAACATTACATCACTTTATTTAGGTTGAAGTAACTTCATCCTATCTGTAGTACAACACAATAAATAATAACCAACTCCTACATTTCCACACTCAACAATCACTGCAAAGACATCTCCTGCACAGTAAATTTATATATACATGTAAGATCTTAAAATTTACTTAGTTCAATCTATAGATCTATCTATCTATCTATACATGAAGCTTAATGGACCATATAATGTGACATATATATACTTACAAATATTGGCAATCGTGAGATATGATTGTAATCAATAAAAATCAAAGGGAAATCATCGAAGGTTTCATCTTCATCTCTATCAAATGTATCAGTAACAACTAGTGGCACTAGATTTCATGCACCTACATATCCATGGTCTTGATTGATACATTTCTCGTAATTGTTAGCAATGCAGTGACAAAAAAACCATGAGTAGTCCCTAGTGTCCAACGTCCAATTGTGACAATTTGTACTAATAACTAAATGCAAAGATCACATATTTTCTATCCTATTACAACCATAATTTTTATATCCATGCATGAATAAATGCATATATAATACATTCTATAAATATAATTTGAATAAAGAATACATAAAAATTTTAGACACTTGAATAATTTTAAAATATGTGCATACCTTTTATCTCCTAAAATTTTCTATGCCACAGCACTTGAGTCAATCCTAATGACGTGTCATTCTCATTTGGTGTGAAATGTGTCTTTCACCATTCAACAACATCTTGTGCATTTTTTTACATAAACTCCCTTATAATTCATTTGATACTTTTGTAGAGAACGTTTGATCCAAGCTCCAACACCATCATGTTCACCTTTTCCATGTCCACTCTCAAAGAAACTCTAGACATGTGGTATGTTTTCATTATGATGATATCTAGATAGTGCATAAAAGGGTCACGATAATTTGAATTGTGTAGCACATCCATCTTACCAAACATAATGTTTATCAATTTGTATACCTCTTTCTTTCAAATTTGCAAAAAACATCTTGAAGCAGTTTTCTACATAATGAATTCCATGCTCTCTATCATCACTTATATAAAAATGATATTCCTTCTTCATGATGCATGCTTGAAATGTGCTATGAATACCATCCAAATCTAATTTTTCATGTCAATAACACACATGTACCATAATAGTAATTTTCTCTGAAAAATAGTATTCCGATTGAATTTCCTTTTAATGAACAAATGAATAATTTTCTGCAAAATCAACAACTATTACAATAGTTCCAAGTGGGAAATTATCTCTCAATGTTTGGAATTGTTGTACTTGCCACTTTGCAAAAAAACCATGATGAATGTAGGGTTGAATCATTTTTAAAAATTTGTTCATTAATACCTTAACATTTATCTCCTCTTCAACATATTCTAACCTTTTGGATTATTTCCCAAATTTTGTTTCATTCTTTACATATTTGTAACTCTTGCAATTTACCATATTTGTTACATAAATATTTTCATTTTTCAAAGGAAAAAGAGACAAATCATGACAAGTTTGAGATATTCCTTTTATGCAATTTATTTGTCCAGCTACATCATCTCTTTTGTCACATAAACTGGATGAGATGTACTCACTTCGTCTAGTAGGAGGAGCATTTTTAAAACCATAAGTGTCTTCTAAAAACTTTCAAAAAACCTGATAGTGGAGATCAAATTCAATATGAGAACGACAACAATAAGTTTCAAACACTTTGTTTGTCCTGATATAATATGGCTTCAATCTTTCAAACAATGTTTGCCCAATCTTTATATTAGGATTTGAACTAAAAAATGACACATACATTTCATGTTGTGTTGTGTCCAACTAATGTTTCGTATGATATTCATATCGATTAGGTAAAATTCTATGCCTAATAACACCTCTACTATTTGATGAAGGACGTGTATTATCATTCCAAAATAATGTGACCAAATTCTTGATTCCTCCATCAATCCTATCAGAATGAGGAGCTCTACACATGATTGATCAATTGCCTTCCAAGGTGCTATCATCCAAAATTATTCTCTTATTAACATATTGTGATATTATTTTCCTACTAAAACCAATCCGAGATGAAACTGAAGATACCTATCTTTTTTGGAGCATAGTGTTACCTACAATGGATGTCAACATAATGTTTCTTCTAATGGTCTTATCTTTAGTTCGAGATCACTTCCCTACCCGGTTCAAACATTTCCTAATATTTTCAATCATATCAGTTTTGCATGTCAACAAATTTTCTCATCTTTGATGTTGTGTCTATACTGGCAATAATTTTAATGCCCATTCCAACTTTTTGTTTATAAATACAACTGAAAGCAATTGGGCTTGTTCAAGTGTTTCAAAATTATCAAATTTATCCAATATTTCTCTTGCTATCATATTTATTGATCACTTCTTAGTAATACTTAAGGGTTGAACATTAGCAACTGATCTCAAATTCTCCACATCCATTGTAAGAAAATGATCTATGTTTCTATAATTAATATTTCCCTTTATAGTTTGAGCTAAATTTAAAATTGCATCCACACTAGTAGGAGAATGTGATCTTGACCCTTCTCCAACATCAATTACTTGAGCTTCCATAGGGAGTGATCCCAACCCTTCTTCAATGTGAAATTATTCAACATGCCTTGACTCTCCTACTTCATCTTGTCCTTCACCTTCATTAGTTTTATGATAATATGTCAATGTAGCTTCACGATTTCTTTGTTTAGTACCATGTGACATTTTTCTAGCAGATTTACTTTGTCTTCCCTTCTTGTTCCCCATTTCTTCTCTCCAAAAAATTTCTTCCACAAGATCACCAATAAAAATTCTCTTCTTTAAAAAATTCTTTGATTTAATATTTCTCCTCTCCAAAATTATGCCTTTGAAAAAAATAGAAATAACAATCCAAAAATACCTTTGTAAAAATTGATCATTAATAGAAAAATAAATAGAAAAAGTGAATTAATTTATTACAATTTGGTGGAAAATAGAGAGAAAATTTTTTAGTTTTATAATATTCTAATTTTTTTTACAAAAAAAAAAATCATAACTAGCCGACCTATTTTGCTCGAAGTAGGCTGGGAAAAATTCTAGTGGGGTGTTTCTCCCCTGGAATTTTCACATGAGGGTCTTCGAGTGAAGACCCCTCACATGAAACCCCTCAGGTGTCTTTAAGAGAAGGGGGTCTTCGCTCGAAGACCCCTAAATTAAAATTTTTCCCTCAGAAAAAAGTTAAACTGCCAAAAAATGGCATTGCAAGGCCTAGGAAAAGGACCAAACTAGATGATTTTTTCAAACATACGATGTCAAATGATGTTATTCAGAACAAGCTTTCTAATGAATATAATTTTAATACTGTTGGAAATATTCAGGAATTAACCAAGTTACTGAGAGGGGAGGGGTGAATCAGTAACTTCAAATTTTCTTCTAATTTTAACATGTATTTTACTTTTAACCTTTGCATATAGAAAGCATGAAACTGAAAAAGCATTCACAATAAAGACACATGGATTTGGTTACCCAAAAACCTTCCAAAAGAAAGTAAAACTGGGGTGGGGATGAAACCCACAAAGCTTTAATACTGCAGAATAAAGTTGGCCGGTTAAGGCTTACAATTTGATCACTTCTGATGATCTGCCCTGTTAGGAGCAATAAGGATTGCTAAATCCACCCTGTTAAAGGATTTACAAACATACAGTGAAGTATGCACTCGGTAAAGAGATTTATACAAAGACTGTTAAGTCTACCCGGTTAAAGGATTTAGTACTGATTCACCTGTTAGAATGAAATAGTAGATCTTTGCTTTGCAACTGGATTGCTGAATGAGATTCGCTGATGTACTGATCACCTTCTGTGATGAATTTGTCTTTTCTGTATCTTATACTTCTGAAGCCTTCTGCAATTCGCTTATTTCTGCCTTTGTTACTCTTTTATATATTCTGTATCATATATTTCATTACTTGTGCATGTCTCTTATATTTCTACATCATTGTTTATATACAGATTTCAAACAATTAATTACAATTACAATTGCACAGTCGGCTTGACAAATAAACATAAGTGCTACTAAGTCGGCCCAAATATGGTTACACGGTTCCTTCACACTGACTCGGTGACTTTCTGATACTCGGCGTCCACTGCATTACTCGGCATCGTCATGCACTCGGTAGAAGTGAAGGCACGGTTCATACTGATCACTCAGTAGGTATTGAACTCGGTAAGCATTGGTGACTCGGTAGACAAGATGTTACTCGGTTTTCATTGTCTACTCGGTTTGCACTGTCTGCTCGGTTTGCACTGTCTGCTCGGTTTGCACTGTCTGCTCGGTTTGCACTGTTTGCTCGGTTTGCACTGTCTGGTCGGTTTGCACTGTCTGCTCGGTTTACATTGTCTGCTCGGTTTGCACTGTCTGCTCGGTTTGCACTGTCTGCTCGGTTTGCATTGTCTGCTCGGTTTACACTGTCTTCTCGGTTTGCACGGTCTGCTCGGTTTACACTGTCTTCTCGGTTTACACTCAAAATGCTAATAAGTGTTGTCACTAGTGGCAATACTGCTTAATGCCAACAATCTCCCCCTTTGGCATTAGTGACAAAAACACTTATTGGCCAAAATTTATATACACCGAATCATGCTGAGTTTTATTTTGATTTTTCAAAATTTGTCTTTGTTATAGGGCTATATACATTGTCTCCCCCTTTCAATGTGCTAACTGTTTCTTATACTAATCTATACAGTATACATCTCTCTCCTTCTATACATATCTCCCCCTTTTTGACGATAATGCCAAAGGTGCATATACAATTTATTTACAGAGAGAATCCAAAATTTGATAAGAAATCAGAATGTACCTTCATTATTAGTGCCAGGGTTCTGTCCCAACTTTCTTACAGAATCTTACATGTTTGTATGGCAATTTGGATTTCTGCAGAGAGTTCAATCATGTGATCTGCTATGGAGAACTGATTGTCATGAATCAATGTTCTGGAATGTTCAATGTGCTTATACATTGTATTCATGATGGGAAGGATCATGTGTTGGATGTCTAGCAGTGTGGACCGGATCCTTGAGTCTTCTTTCAATAGATCAGACTGCATATTGGATAGATGTGAAATTTTCATGTGATGAGCAGAGCTTGAACTTGGTTCAAGTTGCAGCTTCTGTATGCTAATCTTCATATCCTCATCCATTTTATTCATTTTATTTTTGACATCCTTTGTGAACTCGGCAAAATTGCATAGTCTGGCCAAAAGAGAGGTAGCATTCGAATAAATAGACTTTGTGTTAGACAAAACTGAAGATAATTCCACTTGGTTAATAGCTATGTGCTGAGCAATGTGCTCAAGCACTTTATTGTTGAATCTCTTCTCGGCTCTTTCAACTAACTTCTCTGTCCCGGATGAGTCCTCATTATATTTCTCAACTGCTTCTGCCAATTGTAACAAAACATGCTGGGAGGAGTCTACTTTAATGCCTAATGCATCAGACAAAATGTCCTTAGCATCCTTGATGATTTGATACTCCTTGTCTCTCTCCTCCTTAAGCTTCTTTTGTTTTGCTTTCCTTTGGAGGATCTCACCTATATTCTGCATCTGGTCTGCTGAGAGATTTGCAAAATCCAGAGTAGGAATCTCTATCTCTTCGTCTAGGTCTATATCCTCAACTATATTTTTACCCAAAAATTTTATACTCGGTAGAGCCTTAGGCTTATCTGTACTTAATGCTCTTGTAGTAGTGATAGTAGATAAGATAGGGCTGGCTACTGACACTGGTATACTTTCTACTGGAGAACTTACAATATTTACACTTGATGATTCAAAAGCTGGAAAACTTACTGGTACAGGAGACTGCAGCTCGGTAGAAGAAATGGTAGCTGCCTCTGATGTTGCTAGGGATGATTGGACAAAAGTGGGAGTTGTCACAACCATGCTTGAAGGTGTCTCTGGGCTGGATGTAGAGACTTTCACTGGAGAGGTAGGAAGGGATGCAATGACTTCTGCTGCTATCCTTACAGTATCATCTACCTCGGTGTCTTCTTCTTGCTCATCGCTGTCATCTTCAATATCCTTTATAATTACAGTTTCAATGCTCGGTTGGTGAAGGTGGTAAATGTTTTTCCATGTGGCTTTTGCAGCCTTCACAACCGATTCAATATTGTTGATCAAAATCAAACAAGTATTGAACTTCAGTGTCATTTTGTTTTCATTCTCTTTTAGTGCCTTCTTCACTTCATCATTGTTCAGGCTCGGCATCAACTGTCTTAGGTTTTGATCAAATATGTCTATTACAGTTTGCCTTGCATTGCTCCATCTCATTCTTATCGGATTCAATAGAACTGCAGGAACCTGTGGGGTAATTTCTTCAGGAGAGTATTTCCACTGTCCCATCTTCTCAACAACAGCATCTTCTATTTCCTTCTGCTCTGCTTCCGATCTGGTTTCATATCTCAAGAATTTTATGTTACTTACTCCAGATCCTGATCCATCTCTGAAGAGTTTGAGCTTTTCTTGAAGGGTTAGAGGAGGCCTTTTGAATACTATGTCCTTATCTGCCTTTTCTGCCTTGTCTGCCTTTCCTCTTGTATTTCTCCTTGTGAACACAGCAGTGGGAGGCACAGATGCCTTAGTGATAAAAACTTTTCCTTTCTTCTTTGCAGGTTCTGGTTCCTCTGTTTTCTCATCCTTTTCCTCTTCTTTTTCACCTATTTCTTCTTTTTCTTCGGTTATCATTTGCATTTTAGCTATTCTTTTCTTTCCTTTGTTTACCGCCTGTGGAAGCTTTATGCTTAGTTCAATTCTCATCTTAGCTTCATCATATGTTCCAAAATATGCGGCTTTGGGATTGACAGGCTGATTTAGAAGTGCTTCAATAATGTTCTTGGTTTCATCAATATTTACCTCATAAGGAAGAGGTTTTGCATACACAGTTCTTGGTTTAACTGCTTGAATATACACATTATCACAATCTACCATAAAACAGATATCATCTTTGTAATCTTCCACCAGTTTCTGTGGAATCCGGAATCTGTCATTCATTTTCTCTTTGAAAGACTCAAAATAATTATCCATGATGCTTTCAAAGTTTTCACCCATTTCTGCGATGTATTCATTAATTTCATAAAGTACAGGCATATCTTTTCTCCATACAACTTTTCCTTTTGAAGGGAAGAATTTCTGAACATAGAAGAATAAACAGACTATCAAAGATCCAAACTTACATGGATTGTTTTTGGAAGTTTTGATGCTTTCCATGTTCTTGTTGAACTGTTTCAACAATAAGTCTGCTAGGTCAAATGTCAAGTTGTTTTTGACCACTTTGTATGCTAGGTCAACAGCTTCACATGAGACACTGTTCTGTCGACTAGAACTGTAAATCTTGTGTGCAATGATATGTGTACCAAACTTCAGTTCGGCGTCGGTAATGCTGCTAACCTTCATGCCTCTACCATCCCACTCGGCTAGGGTTTTCTTCTCTAGTTCCGTCCGACCTAGGGTTTTGGTAGTTTTCGCTTTGTTCAACATGGGAAGACCGGTAACATGATGAATCATTTTCCTTGTGATCTCAATAGGTTGCTCAAGCCAAATCTTGCCATCGTGTACTCGGCTGAGAATGTACCTAACCCATTTATCTCGAAAGTTTCGAGGAAGATGTGCAATGTGGACTAAACCCTTATCTTCCAGATGTTTGTGCTCAGGTTTCAAAGTACCATCCACACATAGTTCCTCACGCACAATGTCTAGTTCTAGGTTTCCCATTTCTTGAATAGAACAGTTAAAATGATTACGGATATCGTTGATAAGCAGTACCTTAGGAGGAATCTGAGATTGAGCTCCGTTCGGATCTAGGGCGGCTGCAACTGCAGGCACGATCTTAAAATCTGGTGCTTTCCACTCCCCTTGGACTAACATGTCTGATCCTTTCTTCGCTGAGGTGCTGGATGATGCCATGGTAGCTTACAGAAAATTCCTTTCGCAAGAGTATTAAATCGCCGGGTTGCCCTTGAAGTTTTCTGCTCTCAAAGTGCTTAAAGATTCGCGGTGAAGAATGAGTTCGATTGCTTTCTTTTTGTTTAAAATTCTATCATTAATGCTCATTTCAAATTAGGGTAGGAATTCTGACAGACTGTCACCCATCAAGAATTAATTGCTCGGTAAAGACTTCGCAACTCGGTGAACTCGAGAATTCATAATGCTCCGACCTCGCTCGGTAAAGACTATACCGACCTCGCTCGGTGAAGATTATACCGACCTCGCTGGGATTTCACTGCATCTTGCATGCTGGTTTAGACTTTTCTTTTAATTTCGGTTCTGGAACTGTTTGAGATTGATCTAGGAGAGTACAGTTCCAGTGCTTCCTTGGAAATTTAGTCTGAGTCGGTAGAGCCATCCATTCCAATACTTGGACTGGATTGCTCGGTAGCTTTAGGAATCCATTTTTGTCTGACCTGTTTCTTGACCTTAGTTGCTTCATTCTTCTTTCCTTCTTCAATTTCACTGGCATTCATGCAGTTTCTGGCTATGTGACCGAGTTTAGTGCATTTGAAACATCTTATGGTAGTATCTCTTTTCCTTAGATGATGTTTTATGCAATTCATGCCAATGTGTCCATATTCTCCACAGTAATGACATCTACACTAGGTGTTGTAGTCCCATCCAAACATTGCTTTCACAATTTGTTCTGCTGGATTAAATATCTTGGATCTGCACTCGGATGCCTTGTGACCTTGTTTGTTGCACTTGTGACAATTACCTCTGAATCTAGGTTTTTCCTTGCATTCATTTGCTTTATGACCAGGTTGATTGCAGCTATAACATTTTCCATTGAATTCTGCTTTTTCATTGTTCCAACATTTATTTGAAGTATGTCCTATTTTACCACAATGATTACAAGTAGGTTTTTGATTTCTTTTAGTACCTTGCTTAGAGGATTCGCCTTCTTCTTTGTATCCAAGTCCTGCTTTTCCTTTTTGCCTATGAAGATTTCGTTCATACAGCTGATTCAAGTCTTCTTGACTTTTCAGCATTCCTTCATTGATTTGTTTTTCAGCATTTAGGTCATCCATCAATCTTAGATTGATTTCCTTTTCAGATCTTAGTTCTTCTTTTGTGTTTTCTATTTCTGAACTTAGATTTAGAATTTCTTCATTTGTATGAGAGATTTGATCAATTAGGTTTTCTAGCTGAAGGGTTTTGTTTTGGACTTCAATGTTTCTTTCATCTAATTCATCTTTCAACTTGTTTTTCTGTTCCAAGATCTCACAGAATCTTGTAGAGTGTAGTTCTTGTTCTCTTTTCAATTTTCTCACTTCTTCCTGCAGAGACCCATTCTTTTCTAGGAGTTCTTTGATAGCATTGTTTGCTTCATCTGAGTTATTTGAGGGAAGAAGATCTTCAATCTTTTCTTCAATGTAATTCTGATCATTCATCTGATTTGCAAGTTCCTTCCTTCTTCTTAGGGATTGGGAAAGATGTTCTTTTGCTTCTTTGAGTTTTGCTATGGCCATTTCCAGATCTAGCTTTTCATTTTCAATCACCTTGTTCAGTTTGAATACCTCCATTGTCCTGGATCTTTGCTCAAGCTAGTTAAGCTTTGTCTTGAGAACCAATGTAGCTCTGATACCAATTGTTGGAAATATTCAGGAATTAACCAAGTTACTGAGAGGGGAGGGGTGAATCAGTAACTTCAAATTTTCTTCTAATTTTAACATGTATTTTACTTTTAACCTTTGCATACAGAAAGCATGAAACTGAAAAAGCATTCACAATAAAGACACATGGATTTGGTTACCCAGAAACCTTCCAAAAGAAAGTAAAACTGGGGTGGGGATGAAACCCACAAAGCTTTAATACTGCAGAATAAAGTTGGCCGGTTAAGGCTTACAATTTGATCACTTCCGATGATCTGCCCTGTTAGGAGCAATAAGGATTGCTAAATCCACCCTGTTAAAGGATTTACAAACATATAGTGAAGTATGCACTCGGTAAAGAGATTTATACAAAGACTGTTAAGTCTACCCGGTTAAAGGATTTAGTACTGATTCACCTGTTAGAATGAAACAGTAGATCTCTGCTTTGCAACTGGATTGCTGAATGAGATTCGCTGATGTACTGATCACCTTCTGTGATGAATTTGTCTTTTCTGTATCTTATACTTCTGAAGCCTTCTGCAATTCGCTTATTTCTGCCTTTGTTACTCTTTTATATATTCTGTATCATATATTTCATTACTTGTGCATGTCTCTTATATTTCTACATCATTGTTTATATACAGATTTCAAACAATTAATTACAATTACAATTGCACATTCGGCTTGACAAATAAACATAAGTGCTACTAAGTCGGCCCAAATATGGTTACACGGTTCCTTCACACTGACTCGGTGACTTTCTGATACTCGGCATCCACTGCATTACTCGGCATCGTCATGCACTCGGTAGAAGTGAAGGCACGGTTCATACTGATCACTCGGTAGGTATTGAACTCGGTAAGCATTGGTGACTCGGTAGACAAGATGTTACTCGGTTTTCATTGTCTGCTCGGTTTGCACTGTCTGCTCGGTTTGCACTGTCTGCTCGGTTTGCACTGTCTACTCGGTTTGCACTGTCTGCTCGGTTTACACTGTCTGCTCGGTTTGCACTGTCTGCTCGGTTTGCATTGTCTGCTCGGTTTACACTGTCTTCTCGGTTTGCACTGTCTGCTCGGTTTACACTGTCTTCTCGGTTTACACTCAGAATGCTAATAAGTGTTGTCACTAGTGGCAATACTGCTTAATGCCAACAAATACATATTCAGTTCATTATCACTTTTAAATATTACTTTAACTAAACATAGGTTGTTTGGTCATTCAACAACCTATCTCTTCAAGACTTTGTGAAAACTAGTAAATTACAAAAAAAAAAAGTTATGAAAAATGTGTAGGAAGAGAGTATTTGTGTTACCTTTATATATTAAAAAAAAAAAAAGAATTTTGATTACACATATCAAGTTAGAGTGATCCAAGTGACCTTATGTCTAAATTACATTTACTGCCACTTTAGAACTTAATAAACTATGAAATATTGAACCAAAATGAATGAAACTAATTGCATCCTTTAGATATTTAAGTTACAAATATAATCTCAAAATAATTACATCGTTATCATATTTTACAAAAAAGTTATGCTAATCCAAGTGACAGTAACTCCTTAAAAACTTAGTTTTTTCACACACACCACTTTTCTAAGGACAAGGAAAAATGAATTTAAATGAATTTTAATTTATTTATATTTTTAAATATTTAGAAACTAGAAATAAAATTCTAAAAGACTCTAGTTGACATCATCTTCAAATTCCTAATAGTTTTGCAGCAACAAGTGTTTGAATGTGAAGTTTTTTCTCAAAATGTTGATCTTTGTGTCAAAGTTGGCCAAAAAGTGGGACTCAATATTGTGGGACCACCCCTATCATAGTTTTTTCTTGTTGTTGTTGATGGTTCTAATTTTAATTTATACTTAGTTTAGTTAGTTAGTTATCTGAGTTCACTTCTTGTGAATTCTTTATGTCATCTATTCAGACTTGATGTTACTTTAATTGTCAAGTTTGAACCTTATCCTACTTGAATTAATCTGAACTCTTAAAAAGTCACATAGATAGTTTTGAAATGAATGAATAAATATCCTTAAATATAATAATCAAACACACAAATTAGTACAATTAACTAAAATAGAATTTAAGAAATAAAAATATTTGAAATAAACTCAAAATAAAAGAGAGCATGACATACAATTACATTATGAACCCATTTCACATATACAATACATACTCTATCTAAATATTAAGCTTTTCAAGAGTTTTAATCAATAATAATCTTATATATCATCCTTATAAATAGTAATATAATTGTCAATATTTAACTTTGTCCATTTAATTCAATGTAGTTTTGGAATGGCCACAACTATCAATGTAATTTACATTTTATGTATTTTTATTTTAGTTATATTAAAATGTAATATTACAAATAGGTCTTAAATTTGATTATTGACCTTACATGTTAGACAACTGTACAAGATCATTATTTATTTAATTATTTTATTAAAGTGGCATAACCCACTAAATATATTATATTAATACAAAACAAGATACATAGACAATAATAGAGAGAAAGAAAACTAGTTACTCAGAGAAATCACCCAATAACCATGAAGAAAAAAAAAAGATTAAGCCCTAATAGACCCAAGCCCAAATCCAAGAGAAGTTATACATCTTTATACCATAATTTATGAAATACAAAGATAAGGGGGTAAAAAAGAGTAAATAATTACAAAACTATGTATCAAGAGCACTCACATGCAATGTACGAGCTTTAGTAGAGGACTGGCCAATTAGAAGGACCTAAAGAGCTTGATTGCTATCATTTTAGACTACATTATATCCACGAAGATAAAATCTTCATCATTATATATTGGAAAGTCATTTGAAATAAAAATAAATAAAAAAATCTTAATATGAATATAAATATAAAAAATAAGTAATATAACATAATCTTACATAAATTTATTTAAAACCTCTCTTTCTAAACAATCTTTTCAAAAATTTATTTGATCTAAAAATGTACAACTAATTAAATATAATCATACAACTATAACGAACTAACTAAAGTTGACTCTCAAGACAATATTGAAAACCAAAAGACAGAGAAAGAACTATTATAACCTGTCTTTCAAGCCAATATTGAAAACAAAGAGGGAGAAGAACACACAACTATCAATAAGAAAAGACTTTAGTCCTATTATCCACCCATTCCTTCATCCTAGGCAAATGCCTTTCCTAGTCTGAAGAGTGGAGATAAATAGGTGAGGTGTGAGCATGTGACTGTTAATATCTAGATAATAACAATGAACAATCTTCTGTGGACAATGTCTATCTAGCACCCAACATACATCTTTGATCATATTTATTAATTAAATAAAATTAGAATATAACAATTTTATTTTCAATCCTCCTAACTAGTAATAAAAAACACTTTCTATAATTGTGACCCACCCCTTCATATAATTACAAAGGAATCCCAGATCTCTATGAAGTAACTAAACTCATTATGAAGTTTAAGTAAATTCCACAATCAATTTTGTCGCCTCAACCAAGAAATATAGTATAGCAGTGTATATACGTTATGACGAACAATCGCCTATGGAAAAAATTGAACTTTTAAGAATTAAATTAGTCTTATTAAATTGCATAAATATTTTGTCCTCGAACACTGTCTTTCTACCTTCTGAAAGATTGCCAGTTTTTAATATCTACCAAATGGAAGTTTGGCCATCAGCGCGGTGAAATGAATTCAAATATGACAGAATTCTGACGTGCTTAAACAGTTCCTTTTTTATGTTTGTTAGGTTTAAGAATTCCCAAACTTTAAAACTAGAATAACATAAGTCACAAGATTGCTTTGCAATGGTGAGCAATGCATTATAAAAAAACACAAAATGCTTATCTTCATTCTTCCAATTAGGCTTTCCTTGCTTATCTTAATGAAATATGTCGTGGGAAAGATCATGGTCAAACATATAGACAACCTATATTTTTGGACTTCAACGAAATAAGAAGCGTAGTCGCATGGGCTTCTAATGTCTTCAACGAGTTGTGAGAAGAAACAATAGCAAGAACCATGTCTAGTCTCAATCACAATCCTACACTATCTTTAAATAATTATACGACCACGGAAGCCCACTCTATTCAAATGATTAACATGTGACACACGAGAGTTTAATGATCGATTCGCCTATTCTCATGTCCCAAAGGAAGCCAAAATAGGTTATGATGCAAAAAGTGAAGCACGTATACATTCTGAAATGAGTGGAGCATATGAGTGGTAGTGGTGGAAGCCTAAATCAAGTGGAGTGCTTATCTCATACGACATGCTATTTGATGAGGTGGGAGTGTAGTAAGAAGGTTTGCAACAAGAAAAATTGATAGTTATGGAATTAGAGTCATTCAGAAATTGTATATGTACTCTTTTTATGATCTCTAATAACAACTCAATTTCTGATGTTATTGTCATTTTATTGTAAACAAACCTCCTCTTCAAAATATAATGGAAAAACCAACATCAATTCTGAGTCTTTGAAAGAAAGTATAAATTCTTAAATCAATTTATGAAATGACTTACAAATCAAGAGGTTTAAAATGAAAATCTTTAAAATTTGGTTTACTTATAATTCTAATTATAATTCTAAGCTAATGATTGAATGCAGCCAAAAGTTTCATTTTGAGACCTGGTAATTGGTTTACCTTCTAGAAAATAAATAGGTGATTCAGGTAAAGTGAACATATAGAAACAAATATAAGAGTAAAAGTGATTAATTCGAACTTATAATGCAAATATCATAATCAATAGATACATATCTATCTATTAAATAAAGAAACATGTGTACTAGTTTCTCATTGTAACCCAAATAAGAATAGTGATAGTATGTAGTACCCTTCCCTATATCTGCATTATATTTCGAGTTATGGATCACTGCCTAGCTTCTGGTATAAAGTGTTTTATAGTGAGATGGTAATGTTGTTAAGGTCGACTTATTATATTTCGTTAAAAAGAAATATTTTACGATTAAATTTTTAACTAATTACAATGTAATAAAGTATTAATATTATTAGTATTTTATATAGTGCATGTAATACCATCACACTCTCTAGATGGTATGTCGGGTGTGTGTGTCGGGGGGTTGTGTGTGTTAGTTGCTTTGATATTTTCTTCTAGGGATTTGTATCAATGTTAATTATTATTAAATATCAATGATATTATTCTATTGATGTGAATTATGATTAGTAGTACTTAGTGGATCCTATTTATTAATGGTTATTTAAGACTACAAAATTAAACCCTTTATATACATATTAATTATTAAACCTTTATGAAGATTTTACCTAGCAGTTTATAACCTATATTCAATTATAATTTTTCATGAATATTTATTATTGATATGAAATAGAATATTAATTATTAATATAAAATATACTTATATTCTATTTTCTTTACCCTTATTAGTATTTTTCTTTTGATCAGTCAAAGGCTGAAGCCCTGAAAGATTTTTTATTAATATAAATAATATTTTTACAATGTGAGCCCACTCACTGTGGGCACTAGTAGGAAAGAGCAGGGTTGAGAAAACCTCCAACCTTGCCTGGGACCATAGGTCCTGTACTTATACAAGTTATACGTGGGCATACCCACGACTCGACATTGTCGAAATTTGTTAAAATACATACTTTCCATGAGCATTCCCATGGCTCGATATCAATTGAGATTTTGATACAAATCCAAACTATCAGTGGGCATACCCACTGCTTCAAAAATATCAAGTTTTTAGGTTACATTACTTGAGATGCTATTTGATGTTATACACCTTTGAGTTCCAAACCATTATATCAAAAAATTGATTATTTGTTCTAGGATCTTCATTATAGGGGTGATTTAGATATTTCCTTGTAATAATCTCCATTAACGTGCTTTCTCTGCTACTCATTCTTTGGATAGGAGGAGTGTTTTTCTCCCCAGATGAAGTTTTCCACTTGAAAATGTTAGACAAGAGAAACTTCCATCTCCAATGCTTAACTCTATCAATCAGTAAAAATTCCTCTTCCTTGTACCAAATATCCTCAATTGAGTAAATTAGGACTAAGTACCAATTAATTACCTTCATCAAGAGGACTACTTTTATACATAGATGCTATTTCTAAAATTATAAAAATATGTTAGCTACATGCCAAATAACCTTTTTTCATGAAAAACAGTAATCATTTTACTTTATCAGTATCTGAATTTTAGAATATCACTACCTTCCCAAGGTATAGATAACTTCTCTCATGATCCTCCATAGAAGCTCTGGTTAAACCTTATATATACATATACCTTTTATTACCTTTGTTCTAATGCTTTCCTTTGAAATTAATTAATTTACCAACTGAACCTGTTGTTTCTTGCCAGATGTTAGCACTTTTAAAAGTATTTTCTGATGCAGGAGCATCCTGGGTGTAAGAGCAATCTTGCATCACCCAAAATATTCTATTTTTGTATTCAATAAGGTTTGTCTTCTGTAGAGTTGCTATTTATGGAAACTTTCTATTTTTAGTAAGTTGGTCTTACGATCTTGGAATTTTTGATTTTACATATGGAGGTTCATCTTAGTCATATCAGCCTACCAGCAAAGTTTCATCGGCTAGATCAGGTGTAGTTTTGAAGATATTGC